>LOND01020274.1:0-52906 GCA_014220965.1 Paragonimus kellicotti
GAAACTTCCCTGCCGTTTGTATGACAGACAACTATTCGTGACTGTGTTAAATAAATGTGTTGACCTTATAATGCACAATACCTATGCGTTACATGCACCTCCTTCAGGTTCAGATTAATCATTCTACATGACCGCTTTCTAAAAGAATGATCAATCAGCTTTCAACCCACCTTTCAGTTCCACTTGCCCACTGAGTTACACGGAGTTCTGTACATCGCTTAACACAGCAGGTTTACAAATACCCACCGGTTAAGCTGACTGTTTTAATTACAGAGATGTATCGTCGTATTTTCTGTTCTGTGACAAAACCGAAGCTAGCAGTAACGAATCGCGAATATCACATCTTGAAACCATGGTTGCTATATACACCTTAAGCCAAAAAAATAAACGCCGCCTTATTAAATACAGTATACTCTAGCGCGTTTTAAAGTTACATGTATATAATCGCGGAATGGTCGGAGTCTACTACTGTCAACTTTCAAGTGTTTACTTAAAGGGCTTCACAGTTGAAGTTCTGATCTCCGCTTTTTTAAACTTTCCCGATATGATGAGCATAAGTATCTGTTGAACTTACATCCAACTCTGATCAGAATACGAGTGCGAATGCTCAGATTTTAAAAAGTATGGCTGGCTGAACCCTGTTACTCACAGATCAATGGGAACAAACTCGTTTGACTGACCCACCAATCAAGGCTGTCGATCCCGTTTGCGTGGTTCACGTGACCTACTCAAATGACCTTGACTGTTTGGCCTGCGACAAAAGTTCCGTTCAACTGTGAGATTATTCACATGTATGCCATAGGAAAGCAACTCTATCGACTGCGATTTTACGCTTTGTGTAATTCTTCTAACAAGTCATGTTAGATGATTAATCTCATTTAGCAACGTGAATGAGTTTTGTATGGTTTTCAAGCTGATGTACACAAGACTATTGCGTGTTCTCAAAAAGAAAAACTTATATTATATATATATATATATATATATATAACAATTTAAACCCTACAGAATGATTATTGTGGCTGAACTGTACAGTTATCAGATTCTGACTATGAGCCTCCTGTAAGATATGTGAACTTTGTCATGCTTCCATATCTCTCTTCGGGTTTCGCATGCTGTTGAGCCATGTTACATTTATAGCCAATCATTCTAGTTGTACACAATATCTTTGGTTGTTGCGACCGGATCATGGAATGCCTAAACGCCCATGCACTCACACCTTTCTTTAATAGAGGTATCACTGGCAACGAATGTACATTCGGGAAGGATTTGTCATGCAGATCACGACTGTAATGAGCGCAGACATTCCCCTTACAACAATACACCAGTCACCCAACTGGTCAGCAGTCAGCAAGATCGTGGGTATGCGGGCCGCTTCAGTGGCGTGTTACAGTCAGGAGAGAGCAAGTGCTGACGTTCTGTCGGATGATAGCACGAAGGATAGCATACACATATAGCAAAGTAACCGAGCTTTCAGACAGCCATTTTTTTAACTGAGCCTGTACAACCAGTGCCATGCTGAGGAGTCCAGTGGTGGGGAAGCTTATCGTCAATCTTATTAGGACGACAGACACACCGGATATAAGAAATGAGCGCACTTCCAGGGCGATGCATGCACATATAATCCATGTGTATATATGATGTCGACAATGAACTGCGTATACAAACGAACGGTTCACAATGGACTCCGTACTGATAATATTACATACATTTCAGAAATCCCTGTTGGTTGGGAGAAAACTTTTGTGTTGTTCAGCTGATGTTAACTAAAATCCTCCGACACTTACCAATAACCAAAGTGTCGCTTACCAAGTCGATCGACTTCTGTGATGTCAACTTGGAAAGATGTGTTTCGAGAGAAGTCCTAGTCGTGCAGCCATCGGTTAGAATTAACAGGATAGTAACTGTATCTCCTCTGGAGGCGACCGGACAATCTTAACATCATTCGTAAGTCAATATGGCTATGAGTTTTCATATGATAAACCGATCTTATCTGATGTACAGCTAGTTGTGCAGTTGTGAACACGTTTGCCTAACGAAAACGTGGCTGGGTTTCCGGCCTCGGCTGCAGACTAATGACGAGCTCTAACAGCAAAGGAATCGTAGTATTGTGTTTCTTTTGAAAATGGCTAGCGGAACGTTCTATAAGAATGAGACAATTGTAACCACTTGTGAGTGATGTTCCATCAGTTGGGAATATTGCCCAAGTGGTTGGAGTGCTGGAGTAAGTGGATGATGGCCCAACAGTGACCACCTGTCATTGCGAATGAAAGAGCGGTTCGAACAACATCTATCCATCACAACAGTTTAGTAATTTATCATCGCAGTTAAGCATATTGACCAATCAGACAGCATGGATGAAGAGAAGACCAAGGACGCGGGAAGACGATTTGTCGTTCAACTACAGAAGTGCGCTGAACAAACGTAACTAATTCCATGCTGAATGTGCTCGTTAGAAGATATGGAGATAAGGACGAGGTTGAAGCCATCACTTGTCTCTGTGGTTCAACTACAGAAGTGCGCTGAACAAACGTAACTAATTCCATGCTGAATGTGCTCGTTAGAAGATATGGAGATAAGGACGAGGTTGAAGCCATCACTTGTCTCTATGGTTTGTTCGTCCTGCATGCTTTGGGGGTGTTGTACGCAAGCGCTTGATTGTGACCGTATTTGAAGTTTGGAATGGATCATGCAATCTTTTGATGAACGCATAAACATTGATAGTTTCCACTGGCACATTTTGCATGCTTTGGGGGTGTTGTACGCAAGCACTTGATTGTGACCGTATTTGAATTTGGAATGGATCATGCAATCTTTTGATGAACGCATAAACATTGATAGTTTCCACTGGCACATTTTGGTTCACCTATGCGTCGCGGCTCATGGTACGGCTATTTAAACATACTGTCTGCTCTTCGCGAGGTTAGAAGTTAACTATGTGAAAAGTAGAATAAAAACGGTAAGTGATAAGTGCGTTTTCTCAATAGTTCTACCATGATACTGAGGTTGCTGGGTGTGTCGATTACTACAGTATCATGCCATAACTGCTTTCAAGTGTGTTCCGACAGACAGCATATACTGCAAATTGATGCGATTGTTCCTTAGGCATCCAGAACTGTTATCTGTAACTCATGGACTAGTTATACAATTTCTCAATGTACGGTTTTGAATTACAATACACAATATTTGAAGATATACATCCGAGTGCGTGGGTCTGTTTTCGCTGCTCCGAAGCGAAGGGCATAAAAAACCAAAATTTTGAGATGTGTATATAAAGCGCTATTCTTCTTCCGTGAACGTTTGACCTGAAACCAAGCTACGGTAAGTGTCAACTAATATTGAATTGAAGGTCTCGGGGACATCCATTAATTTTGTTTTGTCAACTCACCTGACTGACACTTACCGCTACAGCGCAAACGAACTGTCCACATCACCTACAGTGCGTAATTGAGAAGATGTGAAATTGAAGCGTGCCGCCTTTACTTCTTGCTCGGAAAGTAGCAGATGCTTAACCTTGAGAATGTGTGCTCACCGAAATTAATTTCATTTTTTTGCCCCCGGACACAGAAAACCTTAAAAGTGCATTGGCGTTGTGAACGGTTGCTCCTGTGTGACGGAATTACTGGTGGTCAGTTAGGCGTGTTTAGTATGCTTGCCAGTCGAGTATACGAAGAACGGCCAGGGAGACAGGTGACAGTGATTTTCAGTCCACACACGGAAACCACAAATCTTTTTCAACAAGAATGAGGTAATCATGTAAATATCGTGGTATTTTTTTCCCGTCCGACTGAGGAAATTTAGTATAGGTTTGTGACGGTGTTTCAAAGTAGCTATCAGACAAGACGAGGCCTAATGGTGATTGTAAATATAGTAACCAATACAAAACACTGACAACAAGTGATGTAGTTCGTTTTAGCACATGAATACATGGGTTAAGCGACCCGTATGCAGTGCACCTAAGACAAAGCTATATGTAAGGAAGAGGAATGATCGCTTACAAATTAGTGTCGAGGGAGTAACTTCTGAATGTTCGTTGAAGTCAATATTGTTTTCCATTAGTAACTTGGAATCTCACCTAATTACATTGGGTAGTGTAATTTTTTGCGGCTATTGGCGTTTCCGTAACCATCAGTTGCGAAAGCAGTCACAATCTAGACTGCACTTCATAAAGGTTTGCGTACGTCAGACCACAGAGACCGGAGTGGCTCGAGAGCACTGTCATCGACAGAGGTTGAATTCACTGTTCCGTTCCGACGCTTGTATGGTGCTCTGGCCCTGAAAACCCTCGTTTTGATGCCAATAGGTCCTTTCCGCATTAGTTACACCCATGCACTTTATGTTTACCGCAAGCAAACAGCTGACAACTGATGTGTACGTGACAAGTGAGGACTCAGGTACTAAAGATCGTATAGTGCTGTTAAAATGCAAATTACTATGTTCAACTTCGGATCTAGATTGTATGTTGCGTATACACGAAAGAAAACAATAGACAGAGGAAATTAATAATGGTATGGCTTGTGGTGATACTAAATACGAGTGCATTTCTTTGTTTCCGTTTCCTAACATTATGCCCCAACATATGGAGACAATCCGAGGTTCATTTCACATGGCTTCTATTGTGAACCACCGGTGGGTTATGGGGCACCGTTCACGGAATAGTAATGCGCTTGATAGAAATTAAATTTTCTATCGTGTAATAAAGAAACGGAAAATCTTGGCCCCGAGATTAACGTGACTGTCCCTGCAAACCGTTGCCAAATCAACTCAAAAGACGAATGCCAAAAGCGTGTACAACGTGTACAACAGGGAAAAACAGGGTATTTATATTATGCATGGTAACCTACAAACATTCCTTAATTAGCAGATCGAAGGACATTTACTCTAACTAGTGACTGACGTCACTAAACCACCAATGATTGTAGCGGAATAGAAGTCGACCAGGTAGAAATATGGTGAAGTTTTCGGGGAAATTTTGCGCATTCTGACTGGATAAAATTGTTTCCTCGAGGAAGGCGGCGATTTTGGACCGACAAAATGGACTTCCCTAATAGCTTCCCGTGATCGTCTGACTCAGCCAAACACCAGGAAGTTTCGTCGGGAGTTAGTTTGGCGTTGTCAACGTGATTTCGGACTTCCACCCATTCAACCGCCGCTGATGTGGTCATGTGAGAAGCGTCAGCACCTGTACAGTGTCGAGATCCAATTACCAATGGCGACACCCAGGTGGACCGGTTTCAATAATCTGACTCATCTAGCGATTGATTCATACACTGGTAACGGTTAACACTACCTCATTGTTTTTCGGTTCTTAAACCGAAATGGTCTGTGAATATTGTTCGGTCAAACCATCACGAGAAAACGATGAATGGAGTGAGCTTCAGATCAGACATTTAGGATGTTCTTGTTGCTTTCTGATCGGATTGGATGTAATAAAGTGACATACCTGGCCCATTCAGTGAATGCTGGGAAAGAATTTACTTATAGACTTACTACCCCTTATGTGGCTTGCTGTTTCAAGCCTCATTGGCTGGGTTTATTGAGGTGGCTCGTTTGAAGTTTGTTTTGCCCAGTGATCAAAAATAGCACAGCTGCCGTACCCCTTATAGACTCTTCGGTAGCCTTGTTCACTTCGCAGCACTAAGCCCGAGTGTCAATCTAGCTGGAGCTCGGCAGTAGTGCATATCTCTGCCCAACTTCTTCTTAACAATAACGTTTACGTTCTTCCGAGGATCGGCGTTTTCGCTTTTCGTTCTGTTTCATGGTGAACTGACTTGGTCTAGTGACCACCAACAGACCATTTTGACGATCGTCTAGTGCGGCTCACTACGTCTCCGTTCCATCTGGCCACCGACGTCAGTGAGCCCTACTGAACGAATTCAACCAGACCGCTATAAAACAGGACCAAAAATGAATCACTGTTGTTAGCCGAGAACGCAGGTTGCACAAGGTTTGTTTATTTAGAACATCGACACAAAAAGATAAATGCTTCAACACCACCTCGAACTGAAACATTCATCTACATTTACAAATTTACCAACCACAATTTCTTGCAGCAGTGCACTCTAATGCTTCTTGTATTTTGCTCTACAATACCTAACTGCTTGTCTCCGAATGATTACTCATGGGTAGTATGGTGTGGTCGATCATCCCCTTTGCACTACTTGATCGGCTTACAAAGTGAACTAAGGTCGTGGTGAACACTTGTATGGAAGGGAACGAAGCAACCCGATTATGTCTTCACAACTTTTCCTAATTTAGGAAGCTCAAAAGAATATTAGTCTAATCCCATTAGTTTGATTTTCGTTGGTTATTCCCAAAGAGCTGTGTGTTATGATTCTCCTCAATTAATATGAAATCACAACAATCGAATTCCTGCTTTAACAGCTGCATCATGAACACCTGTTGAATAGCTAAGCCGTTATTTCAACGTCCATCTCATTTTCTGTTCTGAGAGTTCCCTTGTGTTGCACTGACGATAGATCATACACTGGTGTCCATACAGATAACACTGTCTGAGTCTTTGCGTAGATAAAGGTTCGAGCAGTCGACAACCACAACTGTTATCATGTCACTTCCGGGGCTGTTAGCTCATTCTAACTGCTCCTTTCAAGTTTGTTCACCAATCAGGCGTTCGGATGTTTGGGCATTTGCTATCGTTTTATCCGCAACGATCATTGTCAGGACGCCTGAGATAACTGTCTTCTATCTGCTTCTATGTTGGTTGGTTCAATCGTCTGTGTCCTAAACACGCAATCCAGGTTCACCACAACAGCCAGTAGTTCAGTGGTATTTTGAAGTACAATTATTACGTATATCTTCGTTTGGACCTGACGGCTCGAACTGTTTCTTTTTTTGCTTCCCGATGAAGTAGTGTTTGGAAGTATGCGCGGTTTGCTAAACCAAAGATATACCATACCTACCAACGCGTTTTAAGTAATACTTTGCTGGCGTCATCTCTAGCCCAGCATAGTACAACTGGAAACTCTATGAGCCTGAATCCTCACAAAATCCGAAATGAACTAAACCATATAACTCTCGATGTGTAAAACTACGTTTGTCTTAGAACATGGCAGGAGAAAAACTGCGGATGAAATATATGGCATAAACATCGGACCAAAGTTAAGTTCTTATCGAGGGGGCACACGACTGCAGAACTGTCAAGAAACCATGAAATGAATCAAAGACATTATGGCATGTGTGACAAGCACTGATTTAGTGTGGGCGTTGTTTGTTATGATTGATATCGGTTGTTACTGTAATGACAGTTGAAGTTGATGCTCGGCTCGAATAGACGCAACCTCATGTCAATCAGCAAAGCCAGGTAACTCGCCAAAACTCGGGAGATAGGCTGAGCAAACAATGATATGAATCGGTTGATGTGATTACTCACGACGCCCAACACCTTGCAAGCAAGTGACATCCACGAAAGGGCCAGTAAACTGAGCAAAATCATTGGATCGAAAGCCCTTACGAATACCAAACAAAAGGCGCGCCATCCCATGGGATCATACAAGCCGTTGACCAATGGTGATTGACGAACAGGTTGATTGGTAAGTTTGAATATTCATTATAAAACCAACTGGGTTTTGTTTTACGACAAAATTTGATCGAAACCTAATCATAGTTTGGTTTTCGTGAATCGCCATTCAATGCGCCCTACTAACTGAGAGATGAAAAAGTTTTCACTTGGATTGAGTTATTCACTCATCCCACTGAACTATATAGAATCCATCAAGTGATACGGGGATTGACGAACACAGCAGGACGTCTCAGACGGTTCATACTGGAATTCACCATTGCCATTGTCCAGTACTGAAAACGAACCACTGAAAAGTAGTTTGGCAGATTTGATCCTGCAGAAGATGCCTAATTACCTGTCTGTTTAAATTTTACGACTGAGTAAGTTGACTCGATATTTATGCGATGGGTTTACTTTTCAAACGTAAGGAGGGACCATCGCCAAGCTGTGCATCAGTGGTAAACCAATTGACCGAGGATTTAAAAGTCATGGCACTGACCACTGAATGTCCGTTCTACTTAGGCCAGACTGGCAGATCGATTATACTGACGAACAAGAAAAACAACCCGACTGAGTGAAGTCCAGCCGGCAAGCGCGCGCCAGCTCGATGGGACTAAAGCAGACGGTGCATTAGCCCAAATTTGGCAACCCCAAATTTCTTTCTCTAACGAAACGCGGATCTGGCTTAAACAAGCGTAAACAATTAGCCTGTCTGTCATTCGATCATGGGCGTTGCGTCGGCAGCATGTTGCTCGTATAGTAGGGTATGTAGAGACCAACAGAGTTGAACAACATTACTGTCACTTTGTTGCCCGCCTTGAATAAACGTCAGCTGTTTACATCGTCAAGGGGTGATGTGACATTGCAAGCGCTTATTTTGTACCGTCTCTTCTCATCTTGCGTAAACTGGATTTATCCCAGCGCACTTTTCAACAGTAATTTATCCGTATCTTTCTTATCCGGACATTTCACGTTACTGTGACTCCGTAACTTCTGAATAATCATCTACTGCTCTCTACGTACACGGACACTACAATGCATCCACACTCACAATACCTATCCATCGTTACCGTCCAAACGCACGTTCTAGACGTTTCCCAACAATCAATGCTTTGCTCAGCAGATATACACAATCCCTTAACCGATCAACTTGCCCAAGTATCAACTCACATATGAAGAAATTCGCGACCAACTCAACCTGAAACAAGATTTTCTACTGACATAAGCGACACTCTATCGATCGGCCAACCTAACAACATATGATTGGACTATCCGTGTCTACCTTTCAGTCACACTGTCACCCCACCATGAAGCCGACCTCGAGAACGCATCATCCACGAGGTCATCCACTCGTTTCATAGTTTTTTCCCAACACGCATTCTGATTGGCCAATCGATTGCTAGGTCAGTGAACTGTTCCATTATCCCATCAGTCGTCTACCCGGCGAGACACTTATTGCAGCTCTGATAGCACGACCATCTGTCAATTGTTTCCTCCCTGGGATTTGGTTGTTGCGAACGGCGACGTCAGGTGAACGAACTGAATTCAGGGATTTTCAGTTTTATCCCACTGCCACTGACACCGTACTTTTGTACTTCACCAGAACCGTCATACCAAATCGAATGTGCTAAACGACAGTAGACTTCACGTGTGCTTTTGGTCGTCACCATCCTTACCTCGAAAGTGAACCACTTGGCATCTGACCTCAAAACCTTGTTACATCGGAAGTGATCTTCAGACAGACAGGTTAGGTCTAGAATTCGGCCCTAACTGTCATAACCACAAGGTGAGCTAATTTTTACTTTTATCTATATGTTGTGTTTCTTCTCACACTGCGTGACTAATTTTTAAAGACCTGAAGGTACTTCCTTTTTGTCCCCCCCATTCAGCAGCTCGATATTTTTGTGTCCTTGATTGTTGACTGTTTTTGCTCAACAAGACTAAGGTGATTGAGAGAAAAACCGGTCTACTTAAACGTATGAACTGGCCAACGTGGACCACTGCATTTGTTGCAGTTACTGTCATTACAAAACCAAGCCTGGATGTTTCTAAGTTTTATTGAATAAATTCGAAGCCGCGTCGCATGTTGTAAGCGTTAGTCAGCCTTTCAGAGTCGTTTCTGAGCGGTCTTGTTTTCCTTCATGTCAAGGCATCTCATGCGCCCGGAATAAGACACTGGTCTCTCGTAAGCATGCACTATAGTTTATGAAACTGGAAAATTTCTCTGACTCTATGATGATGGACAGATATGAACAGGGCGTTTTGTTGTGCTCAACCCGCGCAAATCGGACTTGTTCGTAGCATATACTGCCTTTGATTTGCAGCACGTGAACGTCGCTGTGTCAATGAAGTTTATTGTTGTTCGGCGAAAAACCGATTTGTTTGTGTTTGTGCTCGTTGAGAATACGCGACTTGGCTGAATTATCTCACAGTCTAGGTTTCCTGAGTTCAGTGACTGAATCTACTGTTGTTGCTACGACCGTCTCAGTGATGATCGTCCGTGCGAATTTTGGCGTAAATCAATTGCCTATTCGGTCACCGCTACTCACTCTACTGCATCCGTGCATCTGGTATGTGGGTCGTTAACCATGCTGATCGGGTTGTCTTCATTGAATACCCTAGATCATCCCATTACTAGGCCTCACGCAACCCTTCATTTGTTCTGGAAGTTCTGCGGAATTCCAACCGGTTCGGCATTCGTATCAATCACAACTGGTATTCATGGAAAAGCACGCAAGTCATAGATCTTGAAGCGTTCGGCAGGTTTTAGATAGATGTGTACGGAAGAATGAGTATTGGCGACCGGGTGAACTTCCGGTATTCATTAAAGTTCACACAGACGGCCATCACTGAGATGTTTATAGTGGCCAAGAGCAACAGTAAATTACTACCTTTTACCCGTTGACTAAATTCAAACAGTAAAGTCACATGACAGGCTGTAAGATAACTGGTTCATCCCAGTTACTGTTTTCATATTTATTGTGTTGTAATTAGCCTGATGATCAAACACGGAAAACAAGCCTTGTTCGCTACTTTGTCGTTCTCATGACTTCACTGGGTATTTTCGAACGAATGTAAGATAACTCATCAATCATGAGAAGTATAAACATACAGGGCGTAAAATCGAACCGATTGAGGGCACAAATTTGTTTGAAACGTCAAAGTAACCAGCATCTGTGCAGCAACTCGAGGACGTTGTGCTTTACATGCATGTTTCGGTCAGTGCAATTAACTTCGGGCTCAAGAAACACTGCCTCAAGACAGAATTATCTACAAAGCCGAGACCTACCATACACGATTTAGAATTTATGCGGCATAATTTTGTAACAGCGTTACATGACACGGTAACGACGGAACTACTCCGTAAATCCTCGGAGGCTGCCAGCACCTCACATCAGTCTTAAATCCACAAGCTGACACCGTACCGTTTTATGATTTTCGTTCACTGGTCGCGTTGTCATTGGTTGGCTGCGATATTCAGCTGTCTCGTTTTTTATTGGTCGTCGTTTCATTATCGACCACCAACTTTTATGAACATTCTCTGGGGTAAACTGTCAGTTATGACTAGTCTCAATAAGTTAACCCAGGCTACTGCGTATAACTCTCATGACAGAAGGGACTACGGATAGCAATATGTAGTCTGATCCGGTTGTTTATGCAGATAAGTAACATTCCGGCAGACTAGGAAAGGAGGGACAATATCCCAAAGCCCATTGTGGTCGCATCACAAGATGTTCCAGGTATGCATGCATATGTCGCATACAGTCTGAGGGCCCCAAAAGCCACCTCACGGCCATTCCGATAGGTGGTATGGACCCCAAAGTATACATCAGTACATTAGTTCCGATTTTCTCATTCATGGAATCTTCTCAACCAGATTCACCTGCTATGCTCACTGTGGGCCATAAAACTAATTCAACATACTATCACTTCAGTCAGGCGAATTGATTCTTCGACAAAGTGGATGAACTGAGATTTATGTGTGCCCAGTAAACCTCATTCATGATTGGCATCAGCAGACTTGGTGTAAGGTGGAATTGTCCGTGCCTGGTTTGTCTCTGTTTTACTGAGATAGAGATATCGGTAAGGAAGACGACGTAATTAATTGGTTGACCCTCAGCTGAATGTGTTCTCGATCGAATGTTGGTCAGAGTTAGTTTGGCGAACTGTGGGCGTTATCTACTCCTGTATTCGATTGATCCGTTTATTCTGTTGGTCATGTTCTGCTCAAATTACAGCCGACGTAACGTGTCTCACAGAATGTAATCTTAATCGCTCGAAGCTAGAGTTCGCAAATCACCCAATAAGTGCCTCGAAACACTCTCACATGTTGGAGTTCCCTGATAAAACGATGGCAGCCGGACTACTCCACTATGTCAGGTGACGAATGACTAACTGTCCGTAAGCACTTCATTATGTGTTTGCCATCGAAGTTGGCATGAGGGCCAGTCTGGAAACCACAGTTTCTCTTATTCACAGTGGTTACGGAACTACAACACATTCCCTAAAACAGGTTTAAAGGCCTATCCAGCAACAAATTGTGAAGGGACGAGGACAAATCCGTAGGGTTGAATGGTTCTGTTCTAGCAGTGTACTCAGCGCGAACTAACATTACTTAGTTGTAGTTGTACAATGTTCCAAAGTCGTAACTGAGCATGTCATTTCTACGTATCTCCGACCCACTGGAAGATCTTGACGTCTAAAATGCAGTAACAAGTGTGAGACCATAGAAAGCACTGTATATGGAAGCCCTGCCAACTAGTACGTGGCGAATCTGTGCCTAATCGGTACGTCAGATTGTGCGTCACTGCCATGGCAGTGATGAGAGAGGACTGTTGGAGATATGGACGGGATCTTTCTCAATAATGGCGGACGAACTTAAAGTCCTTATATAACGAAATGACAGTACAAATCACGTGTAAGTCTGATAGTTCACAACTGTTTGGAGTTACCAACATGGAAACCTAGGACATTTTGTCCTGGCAACACGAAAGCAAGCATAACTGTCTACCGAGAACGACTGCTGGATAAATGAAAGAGAACCGAAGTGAATAGTCTCAAACATCACGGCCTGGAATGGTTGCTAAAACAGAGATTCAGCCAGAGCACGAGAGACTTGATCAGGGTTGTTTACACGGGGACAGTCTTGAATTTTACTATTGAATTACTTGAACCGTCTAAAACATTTGTTAGTCGTTCTGTGTCGACTGGTTATCGTCCATCAAAAGTCCCGAAAGAGCACACAGTTCAATCTATATTTGAATACTTCTTTGCAAACCGTCTGATCGATCTCAACGTAGCTTGGTAGTGGCGTATGTCTCATTCCGTCATGAAACTTCATTAATGTCCCGGTTTTAGACAGCAAAAGAAAACAGTTGTGCAACTTTACCAAATAAAATTGGTAAAATTTACTACTTGGTCATTACGGTTTTAATGCTAGAGCAACCAGCCCGTCGTTATGACCGCTTCAATTTCAAGTTAGTTCCAGTGTGTGATCTTTTCTTAACCTGATTAAAGCCGAATAAACAGTTTCTGCGCAGTTCCTCCCATTATCTGAATATTCTTAGAATAAGTGGAATTGCAATGTTCGGCTATACAATGGAATCAATTTTTGTATCGTAAACGTTCGACGTACGATTGGACCATACATTTGCAATTTCTATAAACACACTGTCATCCTTGACAGATGAAAATTGTACATCTGTTTGGTACATCTAACAGGGTACATCATCATTCGCGTGCAAACGTCGAGTGTTCGAACGAGCTAATCAAATTGTGGTTTCCTGTCAATCGAGTACTTACACTGATGTTGGAGTTATGTAGCCCTGACATTGTGCGACGTGCATCTTCTTCACCGATTGCGAACAGCAGGGTTAACAAAATATTCTCATGCAAAATTAGGAGTGAACGTTTCTCATGTTACGTGGTCATACGTGTTTGACGAGTTCTCCTTTTTCTGTTGAATACGCTGACCAACACTGTATCGTTTCGTCTTCGCCTGCTGGTCGCCGTTAGTGTGAAAATACATCCCTCGACAAAACCACAGGGCTAACCTATCTCTTGACACCATCTCCTTTTGCAACTTGGCAGTTTGATGGAATGGTGCATATAAATGCCAAATACGCACATCCCGTTCACGAACATCACAGGAATAACGTGGTGATATGAATATGTCGATATATATGTCATAAAGTCTGGTTAGAAAATGTGGTTTGATAGAAAACTGTAGAGATCCATGCGTAACGAGAACTGAATGGTCAGTAGTGATCAGGCATGCGTTGGTTCGATGGACGACTTTAACTCCAGAACGTACGAGATAGGGAGAGTAGAGATCGGCTCACAAACAGGACTCGTTGTGGTGTCTGGCGCTCTCGTTTGGTTTAGCGTGTTGCGTGGAACTAGGTAGTAAGTTATCTTGACGCAAAGCGTAGAGAAATGTTTAAACGTATCAGTGTAGCTGGGACAATGCTGGTGGCTCCCAGTGATGCCAAACACTGAGCAAAGTAACGTGTTGGTGGCATCGATAAGCGCGATTTTGACGGGGCTGAACTCGCTGACACTGTCAGGCTTTGAATGGCGGGTGCTTTCTCAGGCGCCCATCGATCGAATAGTTTCCTTCGAAATGTGGGAAATGCGGTCATCAACGTCCGAGCACGTTGTAACAGCTTGTCAGAGATGTGAAAAACCTGTAATAAGGTTGTAGTTTCGGTGACTGATGAACAGTCAGTCAGCTCAGGATGAGCTCAATCGAGTAGTTACGTCAACACGTCCAGCAAAGCAATTTTTTGCAGCAAGCGCACAAGTGGTATTAACAAAATGTAAGCTGAATGTTGTTCAAGTTGCCTTGGTAGAAAATGTACTACGCACAAAAAAAGAACATCCGAGACAAAATTATGCGTCTACCACAGTCTGTTCTGATATACTCACACGTATGCATCTGTTCAACGTTAGCTGATTATCTAGGTATCATTTGCGTTGGAAGCCTATCTTGAAAACAGCCGACTACCAATGGCGTGACACGATGCGAAATGAATGTCGTGAATAAGCTCCATGAGACAATCACTTCATTCTAAAGTTGCACTATCCACGACAAAACTCGGAGATGTGCACTGTCCGGCCCTTCCGAAGAGGGGAACCATCAGTTCTGTAGAACCTCTTTAATGTCAGCAGTTGAAGAAATTATGAAAAAGTTAACCCGGTTGTTCTGGGCGTATACATTTTCTGATTGCTCTTCTGTTGAGATATGTGCCGACTGCTAGTGATTTTCAGGCCAGAACCGCTTGTTGGTAAAGGAATATTCCTTGATGTAAATTATCTTGAATTTCAACGATAAATCTGATTGATCCATCCGTCTATGGAAACTACACATCTGAGACCTCGTTGAACTGTTGTTCACCTGGTCAGAGGCTTGTCCAGTTAAGTTTAAGCTAAACGTCAAGGTGGTTCGCTGCCAAAATCGACATTGTGGATGGTTTCAGTCTAGTTCTGCACTAGTTCATACTATTTGTTATTAGATTGTTGAGCATCACCATCTTATCAATGCCGCCTATATGAAACGGCGAGTTGTATAATGTCCGGAAGATGTGGACACTGTCATAAATAAATTAAACTACCTGAGTCAGTTTGTCTGTTATGTGTAAACTCATGCACAGCCTTTATCAAAACTGCGCTGATCACTAGATTAGTGATACCAAACTAATCTGTAGACATAAACGAGATCAAAAGGGTTTTAGTGATAGACGCGTTAATTTAGTCTTCCAGGTACACGGGTAAACGGGTGGATTAGCTGAACACCAGAGTGATGGTGTCAAACCCTAAGGTTCCTTTGCTTGAAGGACATAAATCCTTACTCACCCCCCGAACACCAGTTAAGTTTGCCACCGTCAACGTTCGAAAATTTATGCGAATGAGTCAGCAGGCAGCTCTTCCACGTACTCTGAGGACGCTGGCCATTGGCATTTGTTGTCTTGCAGAAACACTGCTTCAGGATTCGAGCTCAACGCTACAACGTAAATCCCCCCTCAGCCGCCTCACTGTGCGCGTTCAGTATGTGTTTTCGCTGGGAACTCCGAAAGCAATTACGAGAGATCATGAAGCCTGGTAAGTCCAACACCCTATATAGATGGAATAAGCCGCTGCTACTGGGAACTACCGAAAACTCTCCGATCACGAGTGAGTGACGGATAGCAGGAAGTAGTGTATGAGTGAGGTAATTTGCGGATCCAATGTTAAACCAAACCGTAACCTGCAGCGACGCTTAAGGTGCTGGAGTGGGCACTTTCAACAGCAGTTCAGCTGTTTATTTGCATCTTGGACTATGCATTCGGCCTCTACCTGTGCTTATTTGTTTGTTGACGTTTCACTGACCTCTGGAACAGAAGTCTTGCTTGTCATCAAGTTCCTCAAACGTCACAAGGCACCTAGTCCAGGTGAACTCCCTCCTGCCTTTTTTATAAATGGAGGTCCAGCATATCCGTGAGCAGCATGCTGGGTTTCGTCTTGGCCGTGGCTGCATTGATCACACTGGGATACTACGTTAAATGATTGATCTGCGCCACTCATACAGAAGACCAACAGTTATAATCTTTTTATGTATCAGAGGAGACTTTCGTTAGTTTGACAGAGTCGCATTCCGGGACAGTCTTTCGAAGAGAGATATGCCTGAAAAACACGGAAATATACTGAAAGTAATTTCCTGTCAGACCTGGAGACGGAATATGGTCTATGACAGCGTATCGCTGATCTTTAGCTTCTGAAGTGGGGTGCGACAAGGATATTCATCCTCTCCTCTTTCTAATCAACTTTCCATTAGACAAGATCCTAGAGTTTTTTTTCTGACAGATCACAGTTCTTATGGTATTGAACTGGTCCCAAACATTCGTCTTCGAGACAGTGCTTTGATCTGTGAGGGTTCCAGTGAATTCTAGAACGTCTTAGACAGACTAGAAGCTTCAGTTCGTCAGTTTGGTGTAACCTTTGGATCTATTAAATGTAAGGTATTGTTGGAAGATTCACAGGACTCTACAACTTCTCACATCTTCGATGATGAGTAGTTGAAGATAGTTCATAAGTTCCTGTCCCTAGAGAGCTGTATCAGCGCTGGTGGAATGTCTGATGAGATTACCAATCGTGTAGCTTAAGCTCGACTGGCGCTTATTAACTCACCTCATCTGTGATGTCGGCATGAGTCCAGTCCTGAGAAAGGTCGAGTGCACAATATCACTGTAAGGGTGATCCTACTGTACAGATACGAAACCTGCTCCACCCGTGCGGAAGATTTTCAGGGTGTCCAGTTTCGTCCATCAGTATCTCCGAAGCATCAGCAGCCTGTGGTTAGAACACTGTGTCAACAATGAAGAAGTTGACAAAATATGTTCGGAACAGGAACACTCTGTTGGTACTTGAACGAACTCATCCCGCTTCGCAGGTTTTGTTTGCTTGGCCACAACTTACGAATGCCAGCTCACCACCTGCCACATTGTACTTTGTTCGCGAGTGATAGGTTAGGCTGGGTGCCGTGGCCTGATAGCCGGTGTATGACTTGAGTTCTGTGTAGGAAGGCACTCATACAGATATCTTCAGTAGGGCGTTTCTGGCTTGCTGGCCGAGCTCCGAAAGACAACAGACACCATTGGTTGAGGACACTGTCTGATATGGAGAATAGTGAAAGTGTTGTTAACTTCTGTGTGCATTATTGTGAATCCTTCTCACTCCCACTTTTTTCTCCTCCTTTACCTTACACAATACTTTTATTTTTTCTGATATTATGGCCCGTTTACTACTCCATGGTTAAATGTCATGTTGAATATATTAAGTACATAACCTAGAGAGGGCACAATCTTTTACTAAGCAGACACAACTGGTAACAGATCTCTCAGGGGGGATTGTGAAACCTTCTGTCCTGAAGTTTTCCTCACTGTGTTCAGCTCCTTAATCTACCCGCACATGGAAACGAAGTCGCACTATTGTAGCTATCAACAAAATAGAATTATCACATCGAAAATGATAACGTCATTGTAATTTCAGGTTGAACATCACCCACAATTGATCGCAGCTGTCGCATTCCCATAGACTTTCCAGTCGGCACTACTGACGAGCTCTAATGAGAGCGAAACTCGAGTCTAGTGCTTCTTTTCGAAAGGGGCCGACTGGAAAGTCTATGGGAATGCGACAGCTGCGATCAATTGTGGGTGATGTTCAACTTGAAATTAACCAAATCCCCGACTACTCATCAGTAACGTCATTATACCCGGAGTATTCCTGAAAAATGTAGGTTGCAAACAGCTGTTTTCGGTCATTCTTACTGGCGTACACAGTTACAATGGATCCACATGAATAAGCTTTTTAAAACTAAAATGGGATCATAATGAATGGTGATAGTCATGTCAACTGAGTGGATGATAGTCTAACACTTTGGTGTTTGTAAGTATTCAGAGATGGACTCTTGGTGATGATATGGTGCTTACAAACATCCCTATCCAAGGTGGGTGGTGAGGCTAGAACACTGCGTTATTCAAACTTTAAACGAGAATTCATTTTCACCCTCAAAATCCTCTACACATCAGGTCATCCACTGGCCGATTAACCTCAGCTTAACAGGACTGAACCCTTAAGTGTTCATTCTGTGAATATACAGTGAGCTACTATGTACATAGAATTTGCTAGCAGTCAAAATCTCTTTGGACTGGAATGCTCTGCCCAATTCTGTGGTATCGACTGGTTAGAATGAGATGGTTAAAACCCTACTCAACTCTCACATACGTGAAATCCAGCTCTCGTTACAATTCTTCTGGAAACCTTTGTAACCCGTTTTCACAATTCGCCATATGTGCAGGGGTCTCAGGATTTTTCTTCAGTATGTTTCATTATTCTACGTCAGCACTAGTTTCTCCGTAGTTGCATTAATGTTTTGCCTGACAAGCTTTATTCCCGGAACAAAACGAGGAAACGGAATCACATAAGTAAACAACTCTTTCCTTCATATGAACTTCCGAATGGACTGCACATTCAATGAGGCGCAAATGAGATTCGTTACAAATAAAATTTAAGAACGACAAGCAACCTCATAAAATAGCTAGAAGCGTTTGATTGAAAAATACGATTACCACGAGACTTTAGCATGTAGGTAAATGGAAAGATGTGCGAATGTGTTTTATGTGCACATGATTCACGTCTTAAGGTAATCGGAACAAATAATCTTGACTTGGAAAGACGTAACTGATTTTGCAAATCAAATCTGGATTTGATGAATATCATGAGAAACAAAATTTGTCCAATGTAATGTTATTTTTCCCAGTAGACGTGTCTTCCCAACAAACACTTAAGAATATGCGTATGTGAGTGTACTAATAATTCGTGAAAAAATGGACATGGCCCACTTTTAGGATGACGAATATAGGAAAATAGAAGGATGAATTAGCTATGGGCCTTTTGTCAAATGAATTCCACTTGGGTGCGCAGTTGATCAAATCGATTTAATTTGCTTACCCTTCGATAAACAGCATTCTCTGTGAGTAGAAACTCCACCAGAATCCAGAGGAAAATATTCGCCTGCAAACACTCGTACTAGAACATGGACTTAGTTCCAAAGAAAGCCAAACACAGCTAACTCACCGAAGATCTGTTTCTCAAGAGATCTATTTAAGCAGAAACGAAACAGTTTGGACGGTTATACTCATGCTCATAACTATGAGGTCTTTGAATAAACAGTCGTCTTCACTGTCTCATTGGAAAAGTGAAATAATCTGTGCCACAAATACTTACGAAAAGAAATGTAAGATAGCTAACGAACATCAAGTGTGGTAGACCAACTGAACGCATGGACAATTAGACCGTTAGAATGGAAAAATGATCTATCAACAGTTGTGACGCCGAAGTAGAAGCCTGTTTTCAGAGGTGCAGTCACCAGTGCTTAGTTAAGGATCTCACTTGCAACCTTGCCTGTTTTGTATCCACATTCCTGTGTATGTTTGCTCTAAATAAGGCTCACTGACCATTTTCTGGCGTGCAGCTAACTGTACACGGTGGGTAGATAGGATTCATTAAAGACCCAATCTTATTTCGATTCTGACGATAGTCACACTTGTTCAATTCCCATTATCGTTTAAAGAGCATGGGATCTTCACATATATTGTCATTTCGAATACCTTCAAGTAAGCGATAACCGATATGGTGTTTTCATTACAAGTTCGGCAGCATTCCCGTCCGACCTAGTTCATCACACTGATCAGAGCCAAAAGACATCGGTACATGTTCACCACTAGAATTGATCTGCTCGTATGGCTGGAAACTTTAAAGCCCACCAAGGCCAACTTAGTTGGCCAAATGATTAAATTAAGGGAAAATTGATATCACTAATTTCCTGTGAAACCAAAGTAACAGAATCTGCTACGGTAAGTTCTAAATTATAAAGCAAAGCCAATATTAGAAAACCTGATTGAGAGGAAACGGCCAACAATATAATGGGCAAGTAAGAAGCGCAGTTATGTTGGTAGACCTTAGATCAGATTAAGTAGGTTAGGTAAACTAAGCAAGTTTCTATTTCAGTTACGGAGATAGAGCTGAGTTTTAATTCCAAATTATAACAAGGTTACGGTCGGGGTGGAGCTTGTATACAGCTTCCGAAAAATGAAGATGTTCAACTGGGACTGGTAGTTTGTATGAATATCAAAAATAGAAGTGTCAGCTAACCTACACTCTACCAACGCACTGCCTCTTCGTTGATTGCTCGCTATGAGCTTGTCGTCGGCTGTCTAATCCGAATGGGCTGGCTCAATCACACTCGTCACAGAGTCAAACGGCTACATAGGTGTGATCACTCGTACATACCGCTCGATGCACCGTAAGTCACCGTTGAGGGGGATGTTGTTTATTGAAATAGCTCGTTTGCATCGATCTTCTCCAGGTTCCGGGCTGTGTCCTCCCTTGATCTGAGATCAATAGTACAACCAAAATATCCACTCACCGATATCCTTATATCACGTTTTGCTCTAGGCTGCTCGAGCAATAAGTGTCCTGGAATCCGCTCTCCGCTCATTTCGCGTAATGCCAAAATTCCAGACTAGTTCGACCTAAACATGTCGTAAGTTAAGGGAATTTATCCCCCAAAAAGGTACCATAGTGTTCGGAGCCATCGGTTAGTTGTGGGTTGCCAGCACACGAGCGAACATCCTAAGTTAGAGCAAAACTTCGAACTGTGTCAATCCAATCCCACACGTTTCCTGGTTGGTGACTAAAGCACGATGAGAGCCCAACATATTAACCTTACTTTGACAGATTCATCTTAATTTTCGTTCATTAGATGCACATCTTTGTTGTCGATTACTTACATTAGGTAAGCAAATATTCTGCTACTTAGTTGTAGCATTTGTTCTGGTGATTGTCCTGTTCAATATTTTTGTTTTGTATAGCAGCAGCTCATCTTTCGCTTTCTGTCTATGAGTTTGTTCAAAATGAGCACTGACCTTGAACACAGGATTCAGTTTGCTGGCTATACCTTCTTTTACAGATGTACTGTTGTCTATTGTCTGTTTAATACGTTATCACGACGTCCCACATGCTTTAAGTAATCATATGGGTGTCTCCAGTATCTCTGCTCGTCCAAGGCTGAACTAGTTATAACGTCCTATTCGTAATGAGATCTGTTTCAAAAGTATCCATTTTTCTCACGAGATCTGTGTCAGGCAATACAGTTCTTCCTGGCTATGAGCTTCTGGCGCGGCCAGTTGCTAGCAACAACCTGCGCTTAATCGAATACAGTTGTCTTCTTCGACCGCGAAGACCCTCAAAATTCTATAAGCGACTACCTGTACGCTCTGATATAAATTAAGTAGGGTTGAGGCTTAGGTGTAACCCTACTTTACGCTGGTGTCAATCCTATCAGATGTCTTTCCACAGCGCTGTATATTCGACTTCAACAGTTGGCTAACTTGATGAACTTGTTTGGACAATGGAACTCAGTTGACACAATCCGCGACGCCTGATGATAAGCTGAGTAAAACGCCTTAGTTAACTCCATAATGAAAGCTTCCCATTTCCTACCGAACTTTGCTAAAAGAAACCAGAGACTGCCATAGACACTTGGTGATGACGCAGCGAAATTTGATATTGAGGTATATAGCACAAAAATCTGCTTTTGATTTCTCTGTTTCAAGGGGCTACGAAAAAGTACAACACTCGGTCAACTAACTCGTAAAATCAGCAGTTGAACACTGCATTCACATATCAACAACGTTCATAAGGCGAACTGTCCGACAATATCGGATAAGAATGGTTAAAACAGACCGGATAACATAAGGCAGCTTTCTGACTCGGGTAGGTGTCATGTCATATTGTTCCTTGAACTAACCTGGATAATTAGCTCAGGGTAAGAAGCCGAATGGCAATTCAAAATTAACACGAAGAACCTGGTCAGCCATTACAGTGAACCCTCTCGAGCCATTAGAGTGGAGCAGTCAGAAGGCCAAATACGACGTAAATTTGTTTGACATATTCGCGTCAGCCGTAAAGAGTGTGGATAATATGAAAACAAATCATCATATCTCTAACGGAATGACTGAAGTGCAAGCCCATCTGGATCGTGAGTAACACCCACGGGCAAACCCACGACAAATAAAATGGACGGTAAAGTGATACTGATCACATACAACTGGCAGTCGGAGGCCGATCGATATTACTTTGCCTGTTTGAGACCATGTTAATTGTGCATGTTTTCTTAGGGTCGTGAACGAAGATTCAGTGCTGACGTTGCGATCTGCTGTCTATATGGCCTATCGTGGATGAAGAGATGTCTCAACTTCCTCACTAGCGGGTGTGCTAATGCGTCTCTCATCCGCATGAATATATTCTCCTTGGTCCTGCCTCCAAGCTTCCGTCTTGTTCCGCCGATTTCTGTATTTGCGCAGTTGCAGGAGAGGCGTTAGTTACAGTGACGCATAGAATGCAGAGGAATTCGCCTTCTGGTTGTGGTTATGAGCAACTTGGTTTATGTCAACAAAACAAGTTTGCTGCATTATACACGCGTTCAAATATAGTCCTAATCAACTTGTCAAACGTGTTCATCCAAATGTAATCTTAGATGGTGAGGTTGATACATTTGGCTTCTTCAGACAGTCTCACACTTAGACTTTTCAAAGAAGTAAGCTTACTTCATTTCCTGACACAAGGCTTCAGAAACATTTCAGCACAAGGAGCTTCATGTAAAACTGCTTGGTCGGTAGTTCATCTACATTGCAACACATCTTACGAATTAACGACCTTTTGCATACAACAGGAGCGAACTTCATATATTTCATATATAGTCCTGATCATGTTGGCTGGCGGTACGCCGAACATTCAGTAGACCAACTTACACGAGGCTTAATTAAAATGCTCAATAATCGCAAAATGTTCTCGTGTTTATATTTGGAAATCGCCGACAGAAGTGGATACGCAGAAGTGAAAGTCAGTTTGGTGCTTAAGTGGTCCAACGAGAAACGTTCCCTTCGATATACCGTTTATACTGTTTCAGTCTGTACACGATTGCAAATATGGTTTTTGTCTATTGTTAATCAATAACACATCAGCAAAAGCAGGACCTAGTGAGCTCTTACGTTGTTGTGGAGCACCTTGCATTTTACTTTAAGTCTAATACCTAACCCACAACCACATCAGGATGACTAATCCCAATTTGGATGGACTTGCAGATTCATTTGTCTCTAAACCCGGTCAACTGCTGATGTGATTATTGCTATCACCAACCCTAAGTTTATCGGTATAAGTGAGTGTATGTAGATCCACATGTCGCTTCAAAAAGTGAGATGTTCTTGTGGTCGTGCATTCAAAGCAAGCTCTTCCCACACCTTCGGCCTCCTTTAAAACGGACACCGGTTAGTTCACGTGGACCGTTAAACACCCGGAGTTTCAGTCTTTTAGAGAAGAGGGAGTTTTAAAGTTTATACTATTCAGTCTACATCTGGTAACTTGAATTATGGCATACAGAACAATTGGGTGACCCTGGTTCATATTCTGCTTCCTACACAATTCACTTTCCCCCTTGTTTCTCCAGTATGCATACTACAGCGTAAGCGCGACGAGTGATGCTGCGATTTTTGGTGAGATGCATTAATGATAACCTTCATTCTCCGATGCCCTGACCAGGTCAACCATTTAAGCTGCTACCAGGACCTACCTACAAATCGGCGCAGTTAACCTTATCTCAGTTGTTGAAACCAGCGGTCATGCAGGCACAATAGAGTGGCATATGAAGTATCAGACATAGATGTGGCCTTAATTCGGATTCTAAATTCCCTACAAGATGTACAATGTTTAGTCACGATTTTTCTTCACATTACATCGCAGTTTTTCTAGTGCTACAGGGTACATTAACCATTACTTTCTACCTTCTCACTTTTGCTCTTCAGGGCGTTACTTATGGACGATGTGGCAGCGCCCGCAATGCGCAAACCGGCTTAGAGAGGCTAGTAAGAATCCGTTTGATTATTCAAATGGAATTTACGATCACAAGGCCCCAGCCTCGTTTTTTTTCTGTGTGACGCCAACGGGGGTGTTCGTAACTGAGATCACAACGTTGCGCTTGATGAGCTAGACAATAACCACTCATTTCTAACAATTTCCTACCATTTATCCATAATATTATTCACTCCCTCTGCTCACAGTACGACGCATCGGTTTTGTGCACTAACACTTGCGAAGGGTTTTCCCAATTGGTCTAATCTACACAAGCGGAGAGATGAACGCCTGGAATAGACAGCAGGCTAGACCGGGGCGGATGACCCAGATATTTGACATACAACTGTGTAATCGATCGGATCGCCGCTTCTGCTTTGCAATAGGTCAAACACGTCCTTGCTGAGTCGCACTCCACCTGTCTGGCTGTCCAATTGATCTAACCAATCGGCACAAGCGCACGCACACAAGATTTGAGTCAGTCACAGAAGCGAATTGTGCTCACTACACGATTCTATTGGTCAGGACTTTGTGCACACGACTCCGCCTGCTTAAACCGCATAACAGACGCGCTAATTTGACCGTGGTCGATCGGGCTTGGTGTGTTCGCGCGTCGGAACCAGCTCAAAGCGAGAAAAGTGATACATTCCCAGTGCAAATGTCTTTCACAGAATCGCAAGTTCGAGTTAAGGAAGAGGATGGAAAGAGTATCTATGATTCAGAACCAAATAGTGAGTCCCAATGAGCTATTGTTATACCCAGTTCGTTTTCGAGGCAACAGAAATGTGGATTGTGTTTTTAAATCTTCGTTTACTTATGTATTTGCAGATTGCAAAACCTTAGCTCCCGAAGGGGTAAGTTAAGTGTCAGGTTACTTTGTCTACTGAGGTTTATCGTATATCTAAAACAGATCAGGGTTCATGAGCACTGATCAAACAGTTCAGGTACTCAATTGGCCGTTTGCGCTTACCTTGGAGGGCGGCGTCCTGGTCAGTGATGTTCAATTCCAGATGTGTTGACGAGACGTTCTTCCGTGTACTGCATCATAAGCTGCGTTGATCTTGCTAGTATTTTGGAAGTGACCGGTGGAAAGTTCAAATGTAGTCCAACATATGGTTCCTCCTGATCGTTTTGCTCTTTACGGTAAAAATGTAAACTGGCCGGTAACAGGGCTACCTAAAGTCCCTTCAACTACAAAACTTCTATCCTAGATACGAAAAGTTTTCGTTAGAGGAAAATTTAACCAGTCACTTTATTTGAGGAAATACTGGTCCATTTCCGTGTCAAACACAATTCGATAGAAACATCAGTTCCTGGACGAGGTTTTGAGGTGTAGTGATTCTATTTTCTCAGAAGTCAGGTGTTCTGAGGAAGGTTTGTTGAAGCTTGTGTGACACAGGTTTCTAATGACCAAAGCTACGTTCTATATGGCAAGTTGTTTTGGTTTTAGATAAGTGACGGAATGAACCCAGATACCTCTACTCCAGACTTCAACTCTGTCACACTGAGTGGATACCCAATAGGAAACTCTGTTTGGTGTTTACCTAATAAAATAGGGTGATGTAATAAGTGGTTAGTGTGAAGGGATCTTTTAATTACAACCGGGACTTCATTCACTTTGGATCGGTGCCTTCACATTCGCATAAACTTTTGGACTAACTCACTTCGGGAATGAGCCATTGAGTCGAGCTGTGTTCTGGTTAGAACTCATTGGCAGTGTGCACCCCGTCTGAACCGGACCATAAACACCCTGGACGATAAGACTAGATTTTGTTTTGACTTACCTCCAACTGACCCTCGTGCTGGTATTGCGACTGCTTGGACTACTATTTCACAGGCTACACAAAGTGTGACCGAATCCTGACATTTTGACGTTCAGTCAAAATCACTTGAATGATGCCCGAGTTGTCTGATTATCCCAATGAAAAAGTGGGTATCTAGTATACCGTTCGCTCTTTTTTCATCATGATGTCTCAGGTCGAGGTGATTAGTCTCATTACACCAATTTGGTTGTTTTTTTTTTGAACACTGGCAGTTGCGTAGGCTTAATTTGGAAGCAAGGTATTTGATGATTCATCCGACATACTTCACCTATTGCGCTTCAAATAAACCCGCGTGCTCACTAATGCTGATGATATTGATAATTTTTGATTAAATGAGGAGGGTAAAGGATGGGTTAATTGACGTACGCTCTTGGACAAGAAATGGACAGGATAGTTTCCAGTACTGAGTACGCAGAGACCATACGTATGTGTGCGCACTCGTGAACGAAACAAGTGGTCAGTTAGCTCACTTGGATTTCTTATGGCTCCCGCCCTCAGTCAACGGCATTCCTTTACACAATTACCTGAATGTCATTGTCGATCGCGTAAATAACCTGAGCTGAATATTCATTTTCCGATCGATCGATTACCACACAAATCCGCCGTATTTCAGTGTTCCGTCTACGTACTATATCTCTCCGTTACCCTACGTTGTTTCGTCAGTAAATTAACGCATTCAGTATGAATTCGTCCTGAAGAGTGATGTGTTCATTGCGTGACTTTAGTTACCATACAGGACTACTGATCGGCTTGGGCATTATAACACAAGATACCCGACAATTCTCCGAGAGGGGCGGGCGTTTTCAAAGGGAATTCTTTTTCACAGCACGTCCATGTTTGATGAATCATTGACGATGTGACCTGAACCGACTGAGTCACGCCTCACAGTTGATCAGAGTGTCTTTGCTGAAATCATACTTCATCTGTCCATCCTCCACATTCCAGCCAAATTTTGGTCCTTGACAGTTTGCATGCCAAGCATAGCAAACTCGTGTCCATTCGATTGAGATGATGACTGATTGAGTGGGCTGTATTCCATAAGGGTAACAATCCATCGGTTTCGGCAAAGCAAGCCGGTACACGTGTAAAAGTGCGGGGAATTACAAATGAGAGCCATATCTTTTTACCATGGCCGAGAAAAATAATCGATAAAAACTGTCTTTCTTCAACTTTTGTCTGACTGTATTCTCGGGGATTGAGTTTCCGCACTTCGTTGTATTGCTAAATAACAGGCTGTCTGTTGCGAAGCGAAAACACTGCTTAATTATCGATAGAACGACGTTTGTTTTTTCACATCTAAATTGTCGTCATCAAATCGATTCTTTTCTACTTGACTAGCAGGCCTGCCTTCACCCTCAGCGGAACGTGTGCGTCATCTTTCGGACCCCAAACAATGGCCTAGAAGTCCCTAATGAAACAACGTTTCCTGTCGAAGGTTTCACGTCAGACCCAGACAACACGTCGACGAGGACTCTTACCTCCATGACTTAAGTCCCTGCCCGATGTACCTCCAATAAGGTTATCGTGAACAATCTGAGGTGGCCTATTTTAATGCGTGTACTGAGGATGACTTGTCTGGTCCATTCAGAATGTATCTTGACTTCCCTGTTCGAAGTGAAGAAGCTCCCCACTGGAACCGCTGTTATTATCGCGGGTTCTATTCTTTCTATCAGATCGTGTTTGTAACGTTTTTTGAAAATCAGCCGTAATGCTCAAATCTGTCTTTTGAGGCTTACTCACATTTTAACAACCGTAATACAACCAGTAGCCAGACAGTTCATTATTTGGGGACTTTTAGTCATTGCGAAGTCAGCTATCGAATCATGTTATCTTTCAAACTGACAAATTTATTCCCTATATCGGTCACAGAGAATGCAAACAAATAATAAGCTTGGACTAGTGTTGGGCCTTGCGTTCCTGTTAAAACGAGTTTTATTGCATCACTGTTCTAATTTTGTATATGGGTTAGACGGTTTCCGTTGACGTTGGATGTTAGAAAATGAAGCCCGCTGGGGAGCACGGACTATTGTATATCGACAGTGTGACAACCCCAGTGGGTGAATTTCTTTTGAAGGCTGTTTTTCTCTACCACCAGCGCGTGCTGGTGAGTTGCAGATATTTCACATGCATAACACGTGCGCCTCAAGGCTGGAAATTAGTTTTGATCAAAAAGAGTCATTTGCTAAGAATGCACGTTAACTCGGGTTCTCTTATGTAAATGTGATGCTTCCAATCGCGTCCGCATTGTACAAAAAAGTTTGAAGATTATTTGCTTGTTTCGTTAACTAAGGCTGTGGGCGTTTGCTTGATCTGACTGTTATTGTATCGGGTTTTGTGCATTAAATTCGTTGCCATTTGCTGATATGCTGCCTGACTTTCTTGTCCCACTCACCAAACATCTCTCCGTCACTAATAAAACGAGGTAACCGGTATCGACAGCATCGCCAGTGCGAATTTGGTCACATGCTGCTTTCCAGCACATAGTTTCGTTTCGTTTGGAGTCCGAGCACATAACGCTTAATCCGTTTGCGACTAAGTCACTCTACTCAATTGCGTGAACTTTGGTTGACTGCTAATGTGAATGGATTATGCACCCTGCAGAGCATATCGAACAAGCGACGCTGCTCGATTAAATCGGCGTTTTTTTGTCGGTCTGTCTGTCTATCTCCGTGCTGTGGCGAATGCGCGCTTATCGAACGTGTCCGAGATCTAGTCAAAGGTTAGTAGTAAACATGCGGAGGATTAGCTGTATTTCACTAAGCCGAACAACCTATCGATTGTTCTCCAGGTCGATAAACTGTTCTCTCGCTCTCTCCACGCACACATATTGGTCTGACTGACCGCTAATCAGTGCTAGGGTCATAGGTGCGCCTTGGTGGTGTAAACCAACTAGGCTATGGCACGCAAGCAAGGAAGTGACTTTCTCGTGCTCCCTGCGTAGAGTTTCTTGTTCCACGGCTGATCTTGCATTCACACGAAGTTCTTGGGTTCTTTTATCGTCAATTGGGAAGTTCACCAGAATGATTGTCTTCCACATGCTTCTGAGCGGCATTTCTCACAGACTTAAAAGCGAAACTTGTTGATATCATGTTGCTCAGTCTAAGATATTTCAGTTAATCGTGAATGGTAGAGGGTTTCTTAAATCATGAATTGAATATCACTGTCTTCTCTCGAGGCAATCAGGCGACCTGAGCGTTGCTCACGGGATAATTTGGTTGAGCATATGTGTGTAATAAGTCAGATGTGCCTTACATGGAGTCAACGGCGCGGTAATCAACGCGGTTGTCACGAAAAATTTGGCCGAAGTTCTGGTCCTGACGTTGGCACGGGTTTGCACTATTGATGATCCTCAACAAGGACAAAACTTCAGTCTGATGGTTCTTCTCGAAAGAGACTGGCTGAAAAGTCTGTGTGCCTGTGAGAACCACAGTCACTCGGGATTGATGTTCAATTCATATTATTTTCATTATTGCTAAATGTCCCAGATCGTACTGTTCGGTGGAACTAAAGAAATTCGCGCAGCTCAACGTTTCTCACATTTTCCACATTAAACTTGTACTCATTGGTTGCCTTCGACTATAGACACTGCCAGGTTGCATGACCTAATAGCTGTTTGTGGACAAATTGGAGCGGTTTATCTGATAACTACGTTTGAGTTGTACCTACGGTAGTACGTGCCTGATACCAAGCCAAGGGTTGGTTACCAAAGCAAGCAAACGTGTTGATTATTCGTCCAGCAGTTTTTCACACAGAGACCACTTGCAAAGTTGGTCGGTTAGTACATTTCATATGTTGACACCACAAAACGTCCACTAACTTGTCGCATACTTGGTCACATGGAAGCTGAACCTTGTCAAGCTGCCCAGATTCGAACTCACAACCCGGTGACGAACATCGCTACCACTGTACTCCCTTGTTCGATACTTGTTTTCACTGTTGAACTCCGATTTCCTGGGAAGATGAGAATTTCAACTAAGTTTGGCTAATGTTCTCGCGAATGAACTTTCGTTCAACGCAGCAGAGATCTCTAGCCAGGTCATTTATACCGAGTGTGTATTTTTATTCAAATATGTAGCGCTCTCTGTTGTGACTTATCCAACCTAAATGTCTACGTATGATCTGTTTTCTTTGATGATTCTACTCTAGTATAGTCACTCAGACGTTTGAAAGCTTCTAGGGCAGTTAAGTTTAGTCGTTTCTTAGGATTTCAGTTATCGCCGCCAAAGTGCTGTTTCGTTTCGGTCTGTTGGCTCTCACTAGCATGGAAATACTTTAATTCTGTCGGATTTTAAGTAAATTATGTAATGGCACCATCACACACATCGTATTTATTCATAGTAACGTATACCGTCTCGCTACATGAACTCTATGCAGCCCTAACAAGGTGACGTTACCCTTTGCTGATGACGTTTTTATCTTGGTTGCCAAGCTGACCGGGCAAATGAGCAGCAAATCCAACATTCCTGGATTTTGAAATACAACAATTTGCCTTATCATCTGAAACATAAAGAGACCTCCTGAATACTAATACCACGTAATTTCCCACAATTCCTGTCAGATATAACCAAGAAGGAGAATGAAAATGGTGTCCTTAAAAGCGCTGCTGAACACCTGTTTTCGAAACTAATGGTAGAATTGCCGAACAAAACACCCGAACAATGTTCTAGCCGCAACGAAGATTCACAGCTCTCTGAATCCACTTCACTGGGATTATCCGACTCCAGTCATCTGGATTGCAGTCCGACGCTTTCTGCCACACCCCTGATCCCGGTTGTCAAGCTTGAGCCAGAAAGTACGACCGCTCCGAGCCCGAACACATCGGGCCCGGCCCACGGTCGCTACAACTGTACCATATGCTTTCAGCGTTTTCGTTCTCACACGGGACTCCGCCGTCACAATCTGGCTGCCCACGTGATTGAGGCAGTTCATTGTGATCAATGTACAAAAGTATTTCGGTATGTTAGCCATTTAAAAGACCATTACTATCATTGCTACGTTACACAAGTAATGCTTCAGCGTATTTCTTATTGTATAGTGCTGTGAAATATATGAAGATGGCGTAGCAAATCCACTGAAAATAGTAAAACAGCCAGAAATGTTCCCACCTTCCAATGTCCGCATCGGCCGTTTCGACCAGCTTTGGCTTAAGTGATTGGAAAGGTAACTAATGGGCAAAGGGCACTGATCTCTTGTTGGTCTTTCATTACAGATACTTCTAGTTGGCTATCTAATCACTTTCTGCGCGTCCATGGGATGCCTTTCTGCTCAGTGTGTATTGTATTGTATTACTAAGTCATTCGGTTCGAAAATTTGATCGACTTTTCCAAAATTAGTTCCAGTAGAATGTAAACGTGAGTGAATTAAGCTATACCGAGTTATTTTTTTCGGGTTTTTAATTTCGGTTAGATCAAAGCGTACTTGACGTCGTGATGCGCCTTTTGCTAAGTTTACTGACCATCAAAATATTTGTGATGATTGCATCGGTATTGATACAATTGTGTTTTTTGATCTAATGGTCAATTTAGAAATCGAAATACCAATTGTTCAGACAAGCGATAACCATATCGTTGTGGTCTCCCAAAAGAGGTAATTTGACGTTACTCTGTATACATCTTTCGTAGCATTGTCCACGAGCATCCATAACTTTAGATCGTATTTCTCTGGCTCTGACTTTACAACGGGTTTTCATTACTCTTCGAGAAATTCGGTTCACTAATCGTTCAAAAGTTAGCTGGAAGTTAGCCCGCATACCTCGTACACGTGCGGGAGAATCACAAGGCCACCTTATTAGCCTGTTTTTTTTTATATATCACGATAAAGAACTCTACTGTTCTATTAAATCTGTTTACGACTTACGAGATGTTTCATCAATTGGTTTACCTTTTAAGAAGTTTACCGAGTAGTTTCTGCCATACAATCAAACGACGTGCTGTGAGCCAATGGTGAACGTGGGATAAATCTAGACACTTATAAGTCCAACGCGGTTCCGTACGCTTCTTGGTCTTTCGTAAAGTGATGTCACCGGTACACGATTCCCGAGAGTCATATGTACGTGAACCTGTCTGTGTGTGCGCTCTTTTTATACCCAGGTTTTACGATAAATACGTTTTGTTCTAAGGTTGTCTGCAGGTACGTATGATCAACTAGTGTTCCACTTTCTCTTAAGGTAACTTCTGTAAAACTCTCCTGTTTTGGCTGTTGTTAAATTCTGTTATCCAGGTGTCTGTTTAATTTGCTGCCCATTTGTTAACCCATAAGATGTTTGGTTTCAGAGTCGAGAGGGAAGCGTTGATGGGATTCACCCATAACTGGGCCTTGGCCAATACGTCAGAAGTTGACCTAAACTTTGGGTACATTAAACTTATTACCAATGGGACATCGCGAAACCATATCCCTTGGAAAGATAGAGCTGACCTGCAACCGGGATAATTAAACTGTTCGATCTGTCCAGGACTTATGCTATACGTGACCCTGATCATGATCGATTTGGTGGTGGATTTAGCCAAAAAGCTTGATTTTGAATAAATGGCCAGGGTGATTAGTTTGATTGTTTTCAATCCTGTAACTCACAGAATGCTGAACTCCACAAGGGTGTAAGAGACCGTCAAAATGGAAAGTAACCAAGAATGGAATCACTCCAGGCCACCTATGAACATATGTTGAAAGAATAATTCTAAAAGATCGTCAAATTGACCGCTAAGATGCTCTATTGTGTTTTTGATATTAAACGTTGGAGATAATATATCAGGAATGAATTTACTGATCAGAAAACGATAGTTGGGATAGAGACTGGTTCGCTTTTCAGGAGAGATATCAGAGTAGAGACAGTATGAAAACGATATTCTCTTTCGTAAGGATTGGCTGCTTATAGGAAAGTGTAGCGGGGCGTTAATGAAATAGCCTGTTTGACCAAACTACTGTACCATTATAAATAGACTTCAAATTACTGATACGTCATTCCTGTTCGAAGGTTTACGGAATGTAGTTAATCGAGACCGGCAATCTGCGTTTAATATGTATTTTCTGGCCACAGTCCGTCGAAGTCACATCTATCTTCTCAAGTAGATAAGCTGCCTCGCAGTTGGCGCTGCTTCGTGAGCTCGGCGGACATTGCCCAACGATTTCGGTGGTCATTTGGAAAGGAAGGGTGGTGATCCACACTCGTTCGCCGCTCAGACGTTTGAGCGATGAACACTTGACGGTGCTAGTCCGTCATGAAACAGAACCGAGAGCAAATTCGCTGACCTGCTTACGCAATTAGATTAGACTTTGGCAAATTATGGTGGAAATAATGCAAATAAAGAACTGAGGGAAGTTGTTAAACTGAGATCAATGCGCTCAGTGTTCTGCCCTCATTTGCTCCTTCGATGCGTTTTGCACTTCGTCGTCAATCGGTCTGGTTGGCTAGCTGGCTTTAGTGGACTGGCGTTTGGAGGCTAGCAGCATTACTTCCGACTCCTTGATCATTAGGCTTATCGACTTACGGAACCTGAGGATGATTTTTCAAAACGTTTGTTGCATAACTCTAAGCTGAATAGGTCAACTCCCCCGCTTTTAAAAGATAATCAAAACTGTTAGAAATGCGCGGCTAAATTGAATCGAAAGCTTCAAAAGCGAAGGTTTGGCCAGCAGATGATGGGGTTTCGATGGAATACAGGTACCAGCAGCCCGGGCCCAAGAAAACTTCTATCTAAATGAAAAGGCCAGCATTTCATATTTTATCAATGGGGCCCGGTACATACGATCAAGAGGAACGATGGGACGGAACGAGTACGTGACAGTGAGTTAGCAGAGTGGCACGATATGCCGGGCGCAGCAAACCAAAAAATCAATGGGCAAAGAGACAACATTGCGTCGATTGGAGAGAATTCATCAGCAAGTGCGAAGGAGTCAAGGTACCTCAGAATGGGGAGTGGTATTGTATAACATGCGCTTTTTCGCTTGTGACTGGTATAGCGCGATTTGTACGCTCGGGAATAAATGAGAAGATTTTAACGCCGGAAAGACGAGTGACCAGAAGCGACTATTGGAAACGTGTATGTGCACAATGTGTGACGTGTCACCAGGATGAATATGCACTGTTGCCCATCGGATGCGAACACTCGCCAGCCATACGAAATAGTGTTTATGTTCGTTCTATGTTTTCACATACCTTGCAATGAATTTCGTGCAGTGAACAACTTTTCAGGCCAAACGACTTTTGCTGTTCCAACTGTCCTAGCAAATCTTTATGGAAGACACTGCTCAATCAATGCAGATCAGGGACTTTACTCATATTATTGAATAACAGATTTCAAGATCGAAGGTTTATCTGTTAAATGACCGTGTTCCGATGCTTTTTTTTTACCCACCTGGTTTAGTACTGTAAGTTTTTTACGTGAAGCCGAAAAAAGACAATAAGATTCAGAGTGGATAAAAAGAACGATTGACGGAGAGTCGAACTATCACTTATGATTGTTTGTGTAACGTTTCGCTGCGTCGGTTTAGAGGAATCTGTCGATCGGGATAACTTCGGTATTGGAAACCAACATTAGATACGACTGAACCATCATATGTAAACGCTCAGTCACATTTGCTTGAGTAATTCCATTATAGGTGATTTCGAAATGACTGCGACACGCCGGAAAGGTTTCCTTAAAATTTCAGACAATTCCTGCGCCTGATAGATGACTGGGTTCTTCATGAGCCCTATTATTTGAAAATAAGGATACCCTTCTTTCACCGGACTTTTCTGTAAAGCTCCAGGTACGGTTCTGTACGTGGTAACGCTGAGGCTGAAATCGACTGCCTGTACCCGACTCCTAAAGGCGTGCACTTTTTTGTTGCTGTGTCGCATCTACTGTTGCTGTCTGTGTCTCAACCTAGATTTCTGTCGTAGGCTTTGTAACTGTAGAATTGAAACTCGTTAATGCTGTGTTAATAATCATTGTTGATTCATAGATTAATCCATCTCTGGTGCAATACGTTTACTTCTCCCAGCGACCCATCAGCCCTCTCAGATCACAAAAAGCGTGTCCACGGTCCACGCCAGTATGTTTGTGGCATTTGCTCGGCAGACTTTGCCACCGAATCCTATCTGCGCACTCATATTCGTATCCATGACGAGAAACGTTTTGCGTGCCACGAATGCACCCACAGTTTCTCCAATCCGACCGATTTGAAGAATCACATGCGCGTGCATAATGGCGAGAAGCCGTTCTCATGTGAGGTAGGTGAAACGGATAGTGCGTTTCGGTTCTGATGCAAAAAGTATTGATCCGTTGCCGCTGGTGATTTTATTGGCTTCGATTCACTAGCACGGTTTGATTGGACCAGTCTGTCAGTGTGCGTATCGAGAAATTTGAGATTCGTAACCTGTAACAAAATTTATCTCATTGCACGGTTTGTTACCCTAGATCGTTTGTATCGCAAGCGGTTAAAACGTTCCCTTATCGTGATTAATGGAAGTGAATTACTATCATAAAACCACGTGACATAACGCGCATAGAAAATGACGTAAGACTTAGCGGTTAATCAAAATTGCAATTTCCATAACAGAAAAGAGGAGATAGAGAAAGAGAAAGTAACGGTGGTCTAATATACAAACAGTATAATAGTCGACATTCATTCATTCAAGTGTTAGGTGCCTTAACGTATGCAACAGCTATCATGAACAAACAGCTGGGTGTCATGCCAGAATAGGTAGGGTGGTAACCATTAGAAGATTTCCGCACGGACTGTATCGATTCGTTTCACAAAGTGAACCTTCATTCGTCGGTCTTCAATAAAGCTTCATTTCACTTGACTAGACATAAATGCGCACATTGCTTTACAAAGCGCCCAGCAACAAACCGGTAACATCTCTCCCACTGTGTTAGATTGGCGAAAGCGCGTAGTTCTATGCTCTGTGCAACCAGTTATTTTGTTAGCCACATATAACCATTTGCAGTCCTCCTTTGGAATTATTTTATGTTTATCTAAATGAGCTCTTTTGTAAGATTGTTGTGCCTGTCTGTATGGTCCATTTATTCCTTTTTACCCTCTCCAATACTCATCATGATCATCACCTAGAAGATCAGCTGTCTGTCTGTGATATACCTATAAGATACATTACAGAAACCTCTGGAATTGAGGGGGAATAGATTAGATCTAATCAACAACTTTCCATGTTAGGACCTAAACAATCAACGACACTACAAACGAACAACCGACTTATAGGTAAATGTAAGACAGCGTGTGCTTCTTTGTCTTTCGCCACTACGCCTCACTAGTTGAATTTAGTTCACAGACAGCGCGGTTAAACATTGTCAACATTCACACAATTGAATTAACCCGTTGCCCGCCATTTCACTTAAAGTTGCCAACCGCGTGGACCACGTGGATCATGAGACCTCCAGTCCGAAAACTCAGTGTGATCTAGGGGCCCTTACGATTGACTTCTTTACTCCATGAGCTCTAGGCAATCAGATCCTTTGTAATGGCTTTTCCTGTTCAACATTATGATGTGCCTCCCGGCGTAGGCACACCTATTTGTCCAAAGTGAACCACCCCTGTAATCCAAGTCCATTTACCCTAAAAGTGCTTGCTCATGCATTTCTGTTTTCACTCATGAGTGTTCCATCATCACACGTATACTCTTCACGATATCTGTACCATCGACCATCTTTGTGCTGAACTGTGCGCAATCTTTTATCCATTTTCCACTACATAAAGCAAATAACCAAGTCTGATGGTTCACACAGAATTGAGTTTTATTTACACGAGGGCACCTTATTCGATAACCCACTGATATCTGCTTGTGTCGTCTTCCTTGACATATATATCACACTTATTGATTTACCACTTTTCTGTCAGTAATGTTTAATTTTTCCACATGCTCCTGACTCGGGTCGCGAATGACCTTGACGTTTGTTAGTTGTTCGGAACCGTCACACCTCCAATTTGAGCCTGCCTGAGGCCAACGTACATAACACAAAACAATGAGAAAGAGTGGGGAATGTGGCTGTTGACCAAAGGGCGAAATGTTGTTAAATCACTACAATGGATTACTAAAATCTTGTGTGCGGTAGTGTCAGCCTTTTTGTGATCACTATTGCGACTTGTTTCATTCAAAGACCACCAGCTTATCAATTGTTGCCGGAGATTGTGATTATCTTTGCAAGTTTACATCGCATTTGTTTCTTCGACCGATTCCTTTAATCGTTTGTTTATTTTCCGGCATATATGTACCAAAAACGGTGATTAGGAACTGAGTAGTTAATCTCATGTGTAACTAATGGCCATCAGTCATCAGTATTGCCTTTTGGGCGGAACATTGGGTGATGCGATTGGGGCTTTCCAGACTAGAAAGAGAACGTACAGGTTTGATGCACGTACTTTCTTTTATTGTGAAAGTGCGATGAGCATATGTACTCTTCACGAATAAAAGATGGCGAAATTCGTATTAGACCCTTTCTGTTAAGCGATGTGACAGCAGTTCATTTGGTATGTGGTATTCCAGTGGGGGGACAAGTCGCAGGCGTAGGTGACCTGATGTTGGGCATGCTATCCGAGGGCAGCCGTATCGTTAGATCAAAGCTGGTAGGCTAAAAACCAGGTGGAGGATAGAACAACCTATCACTGACAAACATTGGTTCAACTGGCAAGAAATGACGGACGAAGATGGGTGACAAATAGACTGTCCAAATGGACAGATTCGAACAGTAATGTATGGTACATTTCAACACAACTTTGCTATAGTGTGGATTGGAATTCCAGTTTAACACTGCGATCATACAATCGGTGGCATGTGCATGCTAATTGGGTGATAAGAATCCTGCTTAATCATCATCATCATCATCATCAGCAACACATCAGTGGTTCACACTGATGCTTGACTGCCACACAACCACGAAGAAGAACAAAGGAAAAAAAAACTTATATAGGAAGAAAGAAGAAAACAGAGGAGGGGAGGGGAAGTGGACCTAACTACTAAAAATAGCTACGTCTATATTCAAACATACATCAAGGCGCCTGCCTCATCAAACGACTTTTCGCTACTGTAAGATGTTAAAAGTGAGCTGGTTTTCCCAAATATTTAATTTGATGATACGTAAAATTCTGGGAACATCATCTGTCATTCGGCGGAACAGTCCTGTTCATCGCCTCCGGTTTAGCACGAATGTTCGTATGTGCAGTCGTTTGCTGATCTGACCGAATATCGCGTAAATCACCTGTTGATAGAGGTTGGTCAGAACACAAAAAACTAATCTCCTCAAAGCTTAATGTCTACTTTTCATGTACTTCATCAAATCTGCGGGTGTTTAGGAACAGTTGAAAAGTATATTTTCGGAGGTGGATCATGAATATGTTACTCGGCTGCACTAAGTAGTATCATAAACTGGAAAAATGACATGCGCCGAAATTAATGACACTCCTGGACGTCTGCATGACCGAATTTTGGAAGCGATAGTCGGGAACATTATATACTTTGTATGGAACACTTCAATAATCGAATCAGTTCAGCACGACCGGCAACAGACGTGAAGCTGTATCAGTCATGCACAATAGAGTGTACAACTGTCGTGACGTGTTTTCACACATCTTATAATTGATGTCTGGTAGTAGCCCACTTCGCAGCTCGAGTGTCTTTTACGGTCACAACATGTTTTATGTGTGGTAGTGACACACGAGGTAGCATGATGGACTCCTAAGTCTTCGTATTTTTCAGCGTATGAACTGTAAAGAAACAAGAGAATGTGTGAGTTGATTCCGCACTCATACTCATTCATCCATCATGATATTTTAGACAGGCAAACAGTTTTCGTGTCGTTTTTCTGCACAATCGGTGGTGATCTGGACACACAGACAGCACGAAGTAGTCAAAGAAAATAAGACAAAAAAGACTTATTATAGAACAAAAGAGATATGGAGACGGTAGTAGGGGATGGTGTGGCCTATAATTCGTACGATAAAATAGATAGACTCTATATTCAACATTACTTGATACATCAAGGGCCTAACATCTAGAGACAAACAACCGAGTGTGAGTGAAAGTAAGTGCGTCATCAGCGAGACAGCTTCTTGTGGCTTGTTGCGTTGTTACCGTGCGTACTGCGATAAAGTGCGATTTGCTCACTTCGTTACTGGAGTAACTCTTGTACTATTAACTCTTTCAGTCTTTTCACGCCACTGAGCTCGATTAGCCGCCATCTCACCTAACGTCTCAAGCCACCGACTCTGTGAGTCGCGAGGGCCCCAGCCCGGGAGACGAACCCGACCTACAGTGACCAACCCCTTCGTAAACGATTTCATTTGTCTACGCCAGGTCATCATCTGTCCACCTCGCACCTTGCGCCAGTCGCCGCAGCGTCGGCAAACAGTGCTCGGTGTGGCAAACGACTAGCTGGCATCCTTAGTACATGACCCAACCATCTAAGTCTGTGCAAATGTAGCGACTGAACAAAAGAACTCGTTTGACAATCAGTGATTCGAACACAGCTTTTGGTGAACTCAGTAGGTGAAACTTCCAACTCTACATTTCGCTTCACTCTCATATTATACTTAGCTATTTATACTTGTGATTGTAGGTCGTATACTAAGTACAGTCACCCTTACTTCTGTCGTTCAAACAGATTCGTAGAATTCCGTGCACTTGATACTTTTTCCTCGTTTTCATTGCAAGTGATTTAGTATAGTTTTATTGTTCCACATTGTTTTATTGCCATATCTTAACTTCATGGTGGCCTGACAGAAAGACGCAATTGTCGATTGTTATTATCGGTGTTGATTTTGAGTATTTTACGCGGTTGAATATCGATGATCGTTCAACATATAGAGTATACACACTTCTAATTGTTTTTTTAACTTTTATGGTCGGATATGCCGTCCTGTTTCTGTCGACCGAAATACTAACGGTACCACTTAGAACGTGTTAGTAACTTTTCGAAAAAGATGTTTATAGGGTGTTTTCTTCATGGAGCACCGGCCCATAGGATGAAAAATGATTGCTAGTGTAACGGAGTTCCGTATGCTTCCTCAGTAATAACGGTAGTGTTGGGAGCTTCAGCCCCTGCTATCGTAGCTCAAATCACCACCACTCATCTTCACGATTCGGTTCGCTAAAATTTCTTGTCAGCTTTCATAATCTGTGTAGAGTTTTCCACTATCTCACCTTAAAACAAACATCCTAAGACACCTTTTCTTCAACTTTGTGATTTTCGACACAGTGATTTCTAGAGTCTGTTCGAATTTTAACTTAGAATTTCTCAACCGATTGAACGGTATATCTGACTCTGTGCTCGCATTCATACGGATGATTACATTCTATTTTATTTAATCTAACGGTACCCTTTTTCCGAACTTGTTTCTTTTCAGGTTTGTGGCAAAGCGTTCAGGCATGTGAGCGGATTTTACGCTCACATACGCATACACACCGGAGAGACTCCTTATATTTGCGAGCTGTGTGACAAGAAGTTCAGCAATGCCAGTAACTTTCGTATGCATACCAAAGTGCACACAAAAGAAATGCAATTCCGGTAGGTTTCTCGGGTCAATTCGTGTTGATTTGACTGAGCGGTTTCTCTGTTTACCTGTTAAATGAACCATCCCGATCAGCACAACTAATTTAACACATTGATCACAACCACTTCACTGGTAGGATCTATCTATATGCGTTCCCCGTTCAGTTGGTAGGCTTGGCTAGCCAGGACGATGTTGATAGCCACGTGATCATTCGTTCCTTCTGAAAGGATTCAAGTTTACCAATGTCTTTCATATAGAGGCGAAACAAACGTTCGCCACAGTAATTGGTTATGAGTGATGTTATATACCAGTTCTATGTAAAAAGGAACATCCTACCTAGTGATAACCCCATGCACCACTGACCAGCACGACTGAACTTTAACGAATGGTTGGGTATGCAACCCAACGTGTGCGATACGACTTGATCATGTTTATTTCCGGTTATCCGAACACGCAGGCTGGGGCAAACCATTACCCTACTCCGTCCGGTGCTTTCACGTCAGTCGGCATGTCAATTAATCCATGTTTCATTGATTTGAGGTACTTGGTTGTTTCAGGAACCCATATCACACATCCATTTTCATAAAACATAACTCCGTTCGAACCGTGGATTGCTCTCAGTTGTGCAGGTACAGACTAACATTTCTCACTACGATGTGAGACAAAGCAGTGGTTTACATCAGCTAGTCGCTTACATACCACGGAAACCCGTATGCACAGGCTGCAGACCTATGATCGACGTTGACACGTGCCGATCGGTTACGTTTCACTTAGTCCTGTTGGTTTTCCCTCATCGGCGGTCTGATCGGTGGATCAGGCTGGAGCATTTAGCGATCGATCTCGTTGCTATACTTTTGGTTAGTTTGTTTATCACATACAAAATCTGAGGGTGATTTCTCAATCTGTTCGGCAAGTAATCGGACGCGAGTGAATCAGGCCAACTTTCCCAGTTGTGAGCAATTTGAAATGTGGTGCTAATTTTAGTCAAAAGCCGGAAAATGGAAGACTTGTCTAAAAACTGCCCGTACCGTAATATCTACAACTTGCTTGCCGCTGATTATACACGTTGTAAAAAGTATGTAGACCAACAGACACGACAGAAGATCAGAATGACAACACTCTCGATTTGTTATAGCGTTGGTAATAACTGTATCAACCACCAGAAGTGCGATTCACGTGGAACTCAAAAGATTATTAAGAAGACTAAATAAGATGGCCGCATCAGTTTACAGTTAACTCAAACATGTGTTCTGGATCCAGAATTATGAATCAGCACTGAAAGGTACTATATAGAAACGTACTTCTGAGAAGTTTTCAAGGTGCTATCGATAGTCTGTTTTAGAGACGAGTGATCGTCGATAGTCGCATGACAACATACACCTTTCAAGGTGGTATAGTTTATTCCTTCCTTCTTTATGAAGGAGCTACTCAATGGATATCTCTCACTGGCTAAGCAATATTGTGCTTTAGTGAAATTGATAAAAAAAATGCATTTCTGAGGTACGTCTAACTCAGGTCGCTTTGTTGCGAACCGAAGACAACATGATCCGTGGGTCATATTGATTCTCAACCAGTGAGGCTCTTCGTAATAAGCGGGGACACGTGTGACCGTTTATCACAATTGGTAAAATGAACCATAGGTATTGATTGATAATGAGCAAGCATTTTGTCTTTCATGTTCATGCTCAGCGTTACTGTAGTCGTGAATCAATTCCACAGCGTGGCTGCTGGTAACGATCGTCTGACTGGGTGGCAAAGGCAGAGACTGAATAACGTGAATGCTATTGAAGGGGCGATTTTTTTCTGATGTTCGGGATACGCTGGTGGTTTGACGGAGAAACTTTAACACATTTTGCTGGGAACTGGTTTACACATCGATTTTCTCAAACACGTTAGTGCTGAAGTGCCGTTCATTTATTCGCTAGGGAATGAATCAACTTCCGTTTCTAGTGGAGGGTGCGAGGCGGTCCACGTCTGTTTTTGATAAAGACGTCATCTCGTGGGTCTTTTTTTCATGCTTCTTAACACTGCGTTTAGGAAGTAAAACAATCCATCCCCTGTCTCTGAGGTAAATGCTAATGATGGATAGGGCTTGAATAAACTTATGTACCACGTTTGCGGATCCACGTCTCCACGTGGGGTGATAAACGTCTGGTTGACGTATCTGGTTATCGTGTGTGGCAATTATATTTGTGACTTTGTAAGGTTATCCGCCAAGAATAAGCCGGCGTACATCCCACTGGCACCCCCATATCTTTGGATGTGAACAGAATTCTCACCTTATACCTTAAAGGTAACTCCCTTCTTGGTTTCTGTTAGCAATCTGTTGTTCGTTTGCTTTTCAGTGTAATTACATACATACCATGTTGTTACTAGTTCCGGCATATTTTTGAACAGTACGGAAACATCTGTGGAATCTATTTGACGGCTACCTCANAGAACGTACAGGTTTGATGCACGTACTTTCTTTTATTGTGAAAGTGCGATGAGCATATGTACTCTTCACGAATAAAAGATGGCGAAATTCGTATTAGACCCTTTCTGTTAAGCGATGTGACAGCAGTTCATTTGGTATGTGGTATTCCAGTGGGGGGACAAGTCGCAGGCGTAGGTGACCTGATGTTGGGCATGCTATCCGAGGGCAGCCGTATCGTTAGATCAAAGCTGGTAGGCTAAAAACCAGGTGGAGGATAGAACAACCTATCACTGACAAACATTGGTTCAACTGGCAAGAAATGACGGACGAAGATGGGTGACAAATAGACTGTCCAAATGGACAGATTCGAACAGTAATGTATGGTACATTTCAACACAACTTTGCTATAGTGTGGATTGGAATTCCAGTTTAACACTGCGATCATACAATCGGTGGCATGTGCATGCTAATTGGGTGATAAGAATCCTGCTTAATCAATCATCATCATCATCATAGACAGCAATACATCAGTGGTTCACACTGATGCTTGACTGCCACACAACCACGAAGAAGAACAAAGGAAAAAAAAAACTTATATAGGAAGAAAGAAGAAAACAGAGGAGGGGAGGGGAAGTGGACCTAACTACTAAAAATAGCTACGTCTATATTCAAACATACATCAAGGCGCCTACATCATCAAACGACTTTTCGCTACTGTAAGATGTTAAAAGTGAGCTGGTTTTCCCAAATATTTAATTTGATGATACGTAAAATTCTGGGAACATCGTCTGTCATTCGGCGGAACAGTCCTGTTCATCGCCTCCGGTTTAGCACGAATGTTCGTATGTGCAGTCGTTTGCTGATCTGACCGAATATCGCGTAAATCACCTGTTGATAGAGGTTGGTCAGAACACAAAAAACTAATCTCCTCAAAGCTTAATGTCTACTTTTCATGTACTTCATCAAATCTGCGGGTGTTTAGGAACAGTTGAAAAGTATATTTTCGGAGGTGGATCATGAATATGTTACTCGGCTGCACTAAGTAGTATCATAAACTGGAAAAATGACATGCGCCGAAATTAATGACACTCCTGGACGTCTGCATGACCGAATTTTGGAAGCGATAGTCGGGAACATTATATACTTTGTATGGAACACTTCAATAATCGAATCAGTTCAGCACGACCGGCAACAGACGTGAAGCTGTATCAGTCATGCACAATAGAGTGTACAACTGTCGTGACGTGTTTTCACACATCTTATAATTGATGTCTGGTAGTAGCCCACTTCGCAGATCGAGTGTCTTTTACGGTCACAACATGTTTTATGTGTGGTAGTGACACACGAGGTAGCATGATGGACTCCTAAGTCTTGATTTCAGCCGAGTGAAACGAAACAGAAATATGTGAGTTGATTCGCACTCATCATCATCATCATCATCATCACAGCGCGAGCGACTATAACACTGTGGATCCGAGGCGATTACAATGCGCCATTCTACTTCACATAGCAAACCAGAAATGATAGTGTTCTCATCAGTCGTCATTTGTGTCCATCTGGAATCCTATTTTCCAACTCCATTTCCTCAAAGTACACAATCCATTATTAAAGAAGTTGCAAAGTTATATCATGACACGGTCATTTATTGGGCAGTCCCTCGATTTTCAGATGTTTGGTTCAATTCAACAGCACTTTTCGAGTGCTCTTGGTGACATTTGATAAATGGGAACGTTGTCTCTATTCGTTCATTGCGGGTTGCTTGTTAAAGATAAAGGATACTTCGTGAGATTCTGTCTCACTTGATCGAGGAGCTGAAACTACGGCAGCGACTTGTAATTACCTGTCGAACTGGATGTAGGACTGACCATTTTGACTAGTTCCCGTTTGCGAGTATTCACAGTGCACATTGCTGTGCCATAACACGGGAAATTGAGCAGAACGCGACGAAGGCGGGAGAAATAAGGTAAGATAAGTGGATTATATCACATTACTTTCTCGCGGTGGTATGGCCTGTGCTTGCTTGGGACACGAGGATCGTTAGGGACACATACATGAGTCAGGTTCACTCTTAGGGTGTAAAGTCGCCTTCACTGTCTGCAGTCTGCATTGCAACGTCAATTTGTGTGCTCGACTAAGGTGCATCTGTGCCACCCAGGCTGCAGGAAACGAACATCAGGATTAGGTGTTAGCTACCACCAAACAACATGCAAAGATGCAGGTTTTCCCGACTTAAGCCTCCGAATTAAAAACTGGAGTAACAACTGGAATAGAATGTTAAATTTATTCGTTGGACTGATGGTGATTGCATCTTTCACCATCTCTCTTAGATCTGTGAAAAAGATACGTTCAACGGATCCACGGTCAATACATTGACTTCGCGTCTCATTTCAATGCATCAGTGCTGTGTATCCTGAAATGCCATTCATGACTTACATAGGAGGGCCGGAAACTCACATTGGATTACAGTGTCCGTAGGTTTTATGGGTATGGTAGTTCAGTGGATCACCTGCGTAATGAAAGCTTTGGCATTCACGTGTTCCTCAACATCACTGCAATCAGACCTAGCGGTATTTCCATCCTTTATGGTAAACGGGCCGAACAAACAGTTGGGGAGCTCATCCATTTGCAAAGCTAGTATGTATTTTTAAGGATTCATTGCGATCATTAAGTAGTCGTTTCAGACTGTCAGGAGAAATTAAAAGTTGCTCGCTAGAACAAAGTATTGTTAATACTCACGGGGTGCTCAGCTTATGTGTTGCGAAATCGTCAATTATGATCTGGTAATCCAAGTTAACATGGAGCTCCTTGCGCTGAAGAGACTCACAGAAAGAAACTTGGTGTGGTTTCATTTGATTATGAAATCGTGTTCGGTGCTGATATTGAGAACATCATACTCGATATGTGCAGTGCACCGTGATATGTTCGATATGTATTCATCGACTACTGGAGTATATTACATGTAAGCGGTAAGCATACAATTGTCTCAAAATCAGTTAATGATGGCCCTCATAAACGAACGGAGCGAACGCTTTTGAGTGACACTTGGATTTACAATATTTGATGACTTGACATTATCCAACGTTCTAAACAGAACAGGAAATAGTGTCAGACGTCTAGATGTCCTTAGATGATACCCATGTATGTTGTGGTTTACATGCGCAGGACTATTCTGCAAAACTTGTTTGTAGTGTTTGGTGGCACCTAAACGACAATTTGATGTGCTGAATATGCCTCTTGTTTATTGTGGCCTTATTTTGGTTTGGTACCAACCTGATAATACGAAATAGATTCAGTAGCTACAGAACTACACGCAGTGAAAGTTCGGTCTGCCAGGGTTGACGGCCTTTTTATGATGATTTCAAACCACATATTTATGAGTTGAGCTATTCTGACATCTTGTATTCCTTGTAACTCCCGATTTAACTGCAAATTTAAGTGTCGTTCTATAGCCGCTAACCCACACGGAAGCAATCGTGGTAAAAAGATGCGCACAACATTGACTGAAACCCACCTATTACCTAGTAGTTCGTTTTATTTTCTCCGTGACAAATTATATGTACAATATGTACCGCCGGAAAATCTTAAATTTGTATATTTTTCTCTACCGTGAGGGGATGATTATTGCGACAGCTCGTCTCCTACGTGGAGCAGACGTGTCGTTGATTTCTCTGTTAAATACAGTGTGTGTGCTGTCTCTGTGTGTGTGTGTGTGTGTGTGTGTGTGTGTGAACAACGTCTGCTAGGCACATGTCTAACACACTTTTGTCATGAGCGTGTCAAAAATGTAATCCTCTGGCTACATGATCATTCTATTGAGACATTTTTGGGTCGTCGTACACCGTTTCCCGCCGTGAGAAGATCAGCGCGTTCGCTTTTGTTCCTGTTTTTTGACCGACTGACTGAACTCGGTGATCACTGACCAACCATTCCGGTGACCGGCCGTTGTTCACCGTCCCTCCTCTCCACTTGACCACAGAGATTGTCGAACAGTCCTCATCGAGCTCAGCCAACCCGTCATGGAACAAAGTCAAAAACATAATTGAATGTTTTGCCTATGGAATTAGATATGACTGTCGCAAACTGAAGTGGGGAAAGAGAGTGTTCCAACAACTTGGTCGATCGATCCACTTGTCGAATGAGCGTATCTGAGCTGGTCAGCATGCAACGCCATGAAAGTAGCAGACAGCTTGGTGCGTCAACCTCACTCCATCTGAGGACTGCGCATCATGTATCTTAACTGATTAGACTTTGCTGACAGTTAGCCTGTGTCACATTACCATGGGTGTTGCGCCAATCTCTTGCCACCCGAGTTTGCGTGAAATGCAATCAGCTAGCTTCCACAAGCACCGTTGGTTGGTCCACAGCACACACAATCCCGATATGAGAAACGATCGGGTGGCTTTCGGCACTCAGCCCGACACATTTTAAACATGTGCACAGTGCGGTGTGTTGTTGCTCACATTGGTTGCACTTTTTAGGACGTACGCTGAAGGACTATCCGCTCGCCCGAGGGGAATAGATCAATTAGTCGTTGCTGTGACAGCATCGTTAGCCGTTAGTAAATAGGCTTTGACGAGTACCGGTCTTTAATCCAGTCACTCTTTCCCACTCTACTCTTCATATTTGTTCGCCGAAATGAACACATCTCCGCAATGCTCGGTATGATGATAGAATCCGGGCGGGTTGGCGGTCGATTGGATTGTGAAGGGCAGATTGACGAATCGCACTTTCATTCCATGAAATCAGGTTGACTGTTATGTGCGCCGGTATAAAATGAGCAATCCATTTGTGGTATGAGGCTTCCAACAATGCAAGATGATAGTGGTTCTGTACAGATGTGAGCTACTATCCAATTACGAGAAAGGGATGAGTCGTTCTTCCCTGATCACACCAACATTCGTTGGAGCTTACGGGACCCAGTATGATGACACTTATTTCCAGTATTTTCCGACTATGGCGATTGGATACTTCAAGGTGATAATACTCACATCCACGGGTACATCATCGTACAGGTATTCAGATTCTCTCAATATCGACAATTTATCGCGGTCTACTCGATCACTTAGCATTAGTCCTATAGAATATCATTGTGATTACCTTGACCAATTGAACACATCACATCTCAATGGCGCAGTGTAGTATTCAACTCAGCACTAATACTCGAGAACTATGATGTCCCCCATTTCTGGACAAACTCACTGATCGCAGTGGTCTTTGTCAGTCAACTCGCCGGGTAAGATGGGGTTGTGTTGAATCAACTGAATAGATAATGTTTGTGTACAGGATAGAGTAGGAAATAGTGACCGGGTGAATGACGGGTGTTCGGCGAAGGTCAGGCGGATTACGTTTAGATGGCGCTCTGGGTGAGCGGTTAACCCACCGATTCCGGACATGCAGCAGGCGAATCATATGCAGCATACACGTGCAACATATCCGTGGGGGTCAGGGACTGCGAACCACCTTATATTTTGTTCAGGCGCATTTTTCATACGGCAGCAAACGAGGCTATCTGTCACTCCGTGAACTCAGTGCCAAGCTCACTGGCGGGAAATGCAACATGGTTAGTGAATAAGTTAGCCGTGAAACGGAAGCGACCACATTATTATTATTATTATTATTATTATTATTATTATTATTATTATTATTATTATTATTATTATTATTATTATTATTATGTGAACACCACAACTGTTATTACTATTGTGCACGAGTCTAGTGATGGCCCGAATACGAGTCAAGAATACCTAGGAAAAAATAGAGTGGATGAAAATATGTTTACGAGAGGAGCTATAGGCAACGTAGAATTATCCTAGCTCTTGTTCGTGAAACCAAGTAATCAGCGTGGGGTTTCCCAATATGACGAACACACCTTTTTCTCTCGAGTAAACGCAACTCGTGAAACTCAACTGACTAGGTGCACTTTGGGTAGTGCAAACAATCATCCCATCTTGCGGTCGATCATAGTCGTTGCGTCGGCAGTTTGTCGCTTGTTTAGGAAAGATACTGTTTAATTTGTGGTTCGTGGAATTCAGACTAACAATTATTCCATTATGTTTGGTAGCCCCTTTAATCCCTGTTGACAATGAATACTTAATTTGTTCCTCTTGTGGTGGTACCGTGGACTCTTACGCATAATCTTACAGTCTTTCGTGTTGCATTTTCAATTATTTCGGCGATTATTTCATTACCGCTGCATATTCCAGCGGCTTGAGCTTAAGTACTGTTTTGTTTTACCACATGGTTGTACATAGGTGATCATATTGTGAGACGTGTATTTATTGTGAAACTGATGACTCCATTGTACATTCCCCCTTCCAACTTAGATGTGATACTTGTGGCAAAGAGTTCATACAACCCAGTAACTACAGCCGTCACCTTCGGATTCATACCAAAGAGCGTCCCTACGCATGTAGCCTGTGCTCCGCCCAATTTCCGTACTCGACTTCATTGAAGCGTCATCAACAACGACAGCACGGCTTAGAATTGATACGTTGTCCGGCTTGTCATAAAACATTTCTGAACGAAACCAGCTACGTCAGACATCGGACTGGTTGTGAGCTGCGTGGTTGTGTCAGTTACACTGGCAGCGAAATATGCACTCAGTTGCTCTGATCCTCCACGTTACCTTACACAAAGCAGTTTCAGTGTGTGGTTCCGCACTTTATCGGTTGTTCCTGGTTTTGCTTTGTGCTTTTTGTTCTCTTCTGTTGTGTTTTTTTTAACACAAACCTAGTTTTATACCCTCATGATTTTCAATGTTTGCTTATCTATTTTCTTCCTGCCCATCTCATCCACCAGTTCGTTCGCATATCCGTTTGTTTTCTTTTTGTACTGGACCGATCGTCACGTGTCCTCTGTTTCCCTGGCAACGATATTTCCCGTATTTCGACGGCGACAGAGTTTTGTTACCCACGTCGTTGATCGCCTTCAGTGGTTGAGCCGATGGCAGGCATTGTCTTCAGTGTCTCTTCTATACAAGTGGCATTTTTACCCGCTTGATGCCCAAACGTCAGTTCTTTTAATGTGTGTATTTTTCATTGTATTTGAACACCCCCCCCCCTCACTTGGGTACTCCGTTTCGGCAACTCATCTGCCGATAAACTAGTCCACGCGAGTCACATTAGTGGCTCGGATTATTGATAGTATACACATCCCTTTCTTCGAATGAGTGGTAAATGGAATCATATTGATCGGTTTGTTCTTGCTTTGAAAGTGATGTGTGTCATATGTGGTGGCGGAGGTGGCAAAACGCGATGAATAACATTCAGATAACCGAACGAAACAAAATCCCCGATAATGTTTCGACAGCGTGATATTCTCGATCGGTCAGTCCACGTCTCATTTTCCGAACCCCATTTGAAATGGAGGCATGGGGAACCTGACCTGCTCCTTCGGATGGGTAAAACGCTATGTATCGATTGTCCCGGAACTGGGTCCTGGCGCCAAAATCCGGAGTCCAGCTCGGAGAGCTTGCCAAACGACCACGATCCCTAACCGAGTAGGATGAGGGGGCGGACACAACACACCATCGTAACCGCAGACAGATTAACTGGCTGTTTTAGCGCTTGGGAGACGATGTTGAGCTTGGGACCGGCATGCGCCGGTGAGTGCAAATGGACAAAGTAAAATGCAATATTCCCCTGACAGATTGTGTCATTACGACAGTTTTTTTTACTAAACGACAGATAATAAGACCTGCATTTATGAACGGAACGAATTTGAAAATGATTATGGGACTGATCAAAGCCTAACACTTTTTCAATATAATCTGAGGCATATCATGCTGTTTTTAGGCTTATTGCACTGTTTGTGGACTCTGACCTTACCTTTTACAGCCATGCTACCAAAGCAGTAGGCGTCGATTGGTATATCTCAGTTTTGTGGTCTCGTTGCTGCTCCGTGTCGTCCCGCTTGCTGTCAACATGTCTTGGCTGACCATTTTATCCGTGCCGTGATGAAGGCATATTGTCGCGTTATCAGGATCAGTGTGGACGGCTCGTTCAACAATGTCCATATTGAGGTGCTTTGTTCTCTGGAAACCTGGTTCATCCTTGAAAACGATACAGCCAGGGTGCGAGAGCGTTTAGTTTCGGTTGACACAAAACAGTCACATCATACGAGTCTCGATTAGGCGGTTAAGAACTAAAGTAGAATGTCGATACATGTGAGTACTGATCGGACTGGGCGGGGCGTAACGCATTCCTCACAATTATCGTGTTTGCTCACAAACTGACTTCTCTAGGACTGTACAGACTGTAAGTGTAGATGCTTCTGATGGCGGTTTAAAATCGATACTTTCATTTCACCGAAGACAAGTCGGACTTGTGAACCCTGGGCTGACTAATTCGGTCTGTGTGTGTCTGTCCGTCTGACTCGGTCATGTTGAGTTATGTTGGATCACACTCTTCTCAGTTCAGTTTGTCGGACAGCAGCCGCGCACAACTTGGTCTGGACGAATTTATCATGCTGGAACCAGATCGCACTGCTGGAACACACCGATGTACGCTTATCGATGCGGTTTACAGCTTTTTAGAGACCATTTGTACATTCAATGTAATAAGTATTCGATCTCCATTCTAGATATAACGTCTGGTTACCACGTATTTGTGAATAATTACTAAATTCCTTTAGCACTGTACTGTGTAACGGAACAATACACATGAGCCGAAAACGTACCTCTTGTCAAATTCCATACTTAAATCAGATCTGATAGAATCCGCTAAATATATGGAACTGCCCATTATTGCTAGAGATGTGCTGTTCCATTAACAGGTTGACATTACCGGTCCCCGAAGATGAAAAGAAGAGTGCACTAACACATAAACCTTACGTTTACAAGTTATGCCCGAAATCTTCTCCGCGGTTTTGTTTTAACGATAGCATTCTGTTCATGCATGACGATAGAACACGTTGCAAAATAGGCCAGCAGATTGCATTGCATTCCGAGATTATGGCAACTGGGTTCCCCAAGTGTTTGTGGACGTTCCGTGTATATCCTGTGTTCAAGTTTGTCCCGCGTCGTAGAAAATAACCGGCCGAATAGACCTGTGTTGATGTGTGAGATCAACGAATTTTTGCAGGTCATGAACACTGCCCGTTATAACAAATTTTTTCATCAGACTTCAAACTGATTTACAAATAACCGACGGGACGTATGTTACATAGGTTGGAGTGCCGACGCAATGGATTCGTTTGGTTGCGCACTTTGTGTTCAGTTTGCTTCTGCTTTGAGCAGCGAACGAGTAGAAAATCAGAAATGCAGTTCCACATTCATTGCTATTGGACTTTGTATGTTTGTTAAAAGGATGTGATCTGCTATGATGTTTGGTGGTCTGGTACATCTAACACGCATTGTGACGTTAGAACACCATTCGAGTTTTGGTGGCACATGAGGTTTGGCTGTTTTTACACTAAGGCAACCGATTCGCCTCTTTGTCTACCTTCGACCTTCTTGTTAGATACAGAAAAGTGCGCTTTTATCCAAACGTTCTCAGTTTCATTACCTTTTCTCAAATGGTGTCTCCCAACGGTCCTCCAATTTGGAGCTCTTTCAGTCAATTTATGTAAGTCCCACAGCCGCTCTGAACTACCATTTGTGTCCAATTTTACTTCTTCCGAAGGGAACACTAGTAGGTCGACACTCACCACACCGGGGGGGAACCACTTTGTTGGTTGAAGATCGTCCTCCTCCCTTCCCCCACACTGATAGAAAATAGAAGTTCCCCGGTCCCCGATTTTCTGTCACGTTGCATACATCCCGTGTTCATTAATATTGGACTGCATTGTAGAAGATAGAAACGCTAGGACCGCCCGTTTAAAAATGACGGAAATTACATGCAACATATTTCAAATGCAAGAAATTGATTCCCCAATCACGTGTTCACCTTGTCACTCTGAATATCCACTTTCGCTATTGAGCATCGGTAGCTGACCCCGTTTCAACGTTACTGATGGTCATCAGTTGGGCGGTTACACTACTTTACACAATTAGCCCAGTAAACGGTGGTTTGAGACCACGCTGTCCGTTCTCTAACTTGAAATTTCCTGAAGCGTATGATCCGCTCGTGGTCTGAATGGGGGTGGTGTTCAATTTTCACAGTCACATCACCATAAATTAATGGGTCCAACGTTTAGCACAAGAAATTTGATTAAACCTTGTGCAACGTCCACAAATTCGGTTAAGCTCCGTTTTTCTGGTCAAAATGAACCCGGGATATAACCTTA
>LOND01020277.1:0-11612 GCA_014220965.1 Paragonimus kellicotti
AAGACACAAAGTTTCGTCTTCAGTCCGCTTTCCTTTCCAAAAGATTTGCAATTGCATTTCTCAGTCTATGTTAGTACGTGTTGCTTGACCTTAATTTGAGGCACTCAGTTGGTTTCAATGTATTTCGCGCTTCATAGAACGTCCCGAAAATAAAGAATCTGGTAACCAGCTCAAAAGAAGGATTTTCTTGAAGAAGAATAACATTGTTTTGTGAGAGCAACACCAAATTTGCTCCAGTTTATCAAAAGTAGCTTCGACGCTGATTAATTATACAGAACACGGAAAATACATACATGTTGCCATAGGCTAACGCTATGTTTACTCTCATCAGTCGCAAGTGTAAAATATACAGGTTACATGTGTTATACAAATAAAAGTAGACAGGGGATCAACACGCATACAATCACACCAAGGATTGTCTTGTCAGCACCGAGGTAACCCGAAATGTTGCATCTGCTGATTTTGGGCACATAATGGCGGTTGGTGAGACTCGATCAACACAGTTCCATCAAAAGACAACATATTCGGAGTTGCACTAAATAACAATATTTCGAATGGACTAATTGGGTGCACCAGGTGATTTATTGGCATGACTTGTATAGCAGCCGGTGATGCAATATTTCAAGTAGCAGATTCACCTATTCCAGTTTATTGTATCAGTGATTGGTTTAACCATTTCCAGACGTGTTCCACCCTGTGACAAAAACTAAACTAAACAACAAAGCGTAAACCTGAAAAGGATGAAGTTTCAACTGATTGCGTTCATTCGCGCGAACATTTCCTTACCGTCTGGATGAAAATATTCAACACAGATTGTTTTTACAGCAGTATCATTAGGGAAAATGTTTTACAAAGTTGAGATACACTTTCAGAGCGAATGACTGAGAATTTAGGCAGCTTATTTATCAGAATCACCGCAGTAGGGGGGAAATGCACTCGATACTTCACAGCTGACGTTGTTAAATGTTGTTTTCTGCATGATGGACTAGACCTTCGCTGTTTTTTAACACTCAGTGGTTGAGGTTGTATTTTGCTTTCACTTCGCAACGCTTTCCTGCTGGTTATCTGACCGGATAAGTTTAAACTCACTGACCGATTCCTGCTTGGTTCCAGAAACATTCATTGCAGAATCTTGTGTACAATGGGATTGTCGAGTTTTGCCATTATGTAGCTTTTCTAAGAACCTCCTGAAATTTGGTCAGAGTTTAAAATCTATGCGAAATTTGACCAGTTTTAGCTTTTCATATTACTGACAGGTTCTTACGAGCATGTGAACTAGATCGATTTGTCAGGAGAAATCTGAACCCAAATCCTGTTGTGAGCGAACAATATTCTGACATTTCGAAACACTTGTCACAATTAAACTTGTCAAGTATTTGCGTGGAATTGAGTAATTATTTCTCGCATATTGACGAAAATCCACAACATTTATTTGGCAGTAACGCGCTTTCAAAGACTCAAAATCTGTGGATGAAATCTGGACACGGTATTTTCATTTGCGGACGAATTAACGTGCTGAACTCGTGCAAATGTTTAACCGCTTGAGTGATCATCGTAACACTCACGGCAAGCAAATATGTCGAACATTGTTAATAAGGCAATTTTGTACAATATTCAATTGCAGCTAACCGTACTTTCCTAAGACGTTGAGAAAGTATATATTAGTAGTTGTGAGGATATATGAGTAAGTATATCAAAGGATTCCAAGCACACAGTCGTTGTTTGTTTGTAATATTGCGAACAAATTGCAATTAATCGACAGTTAAGGGACGTTCTAGCTGTTGAATTATGTGTCTATACATGGGTTTAGTGGATCAATAAGTGGACGGCGTGTTCTTAGCAGCCAGTCCACAATCATCAGACAAATAGTCTATGTTACCTACCTGGAACCGAATGAAAGTAGAGTATGATTCAAGATATTCTTTTGTGAATAAAGCAGGTGTTAACTGCCTAGAATTATTTCAATAGTTGGTTTGCAAGCTAACCTTCTAGTTTCTCATAATATTGCGTAATGTTTCAAGCAAAGAACGGATTAAACAGTGAACATTAATCTGCCTTGAAAGCTTCAACGTTTCACTCATTGTAAAAGATAGTACATAGTTGGTTGAGGCCTGATGCAGATTGTTGCCTCAAGGCTCTTTTTCTTGTAACTAGCAAGGCACGGTGGTGTTACTCTGGTGTTATTGCACTCAAAATTGCACGTCTTCGATGCCGTGCCGCGTACGGTCACCTGAACCTAAAAATCACACAGTGAATAGTATCCCAAACGATTGCTGTAGAATTTTAAACTGGCGATTCGATGGATTAACGTATGCAGTCGATAATGTGAGTTAATTCGAATATCAGAACAAGTTTTTGAAGCTTTGATCAACCACAACGTGTTCATCCAATTTCAAGTCAATTATTCTAGTTGGCCAGATGTCAGATCACATGTAAATTACACCACTGTTGCCCTCCGTTGTTTATGTCAATCGGTACACTGAGCTGAAGAGAACTCACAGCAATATAGGTCTTACAAAGAATAACGTTAAAATTTATGGACACAAATCATGTAAAGAAGTTACTCAACAAAATAGACAGTGTTCTCAACTACACGTGGTTGGTGGTTAACCAGTGAATGCGAGTACACAAGGTACACTGAGTATAGGCATAGCAAACCCTACCGATTACAGTCATCGTACAAACTTGTGAAACAACTTGTCAACTTTACTTCATTCAGAACTAATTACAATGTGCAGGAAGTTTTAGGAATCAACTTTTCGTGCTGTTGAATAATAATAATGAGGATAATGTGCTTCTGTTCCGAAAGGGACCGGACTGGGAGGTCTATGGGATTGCGACAGCTGTGATCAATTGTCTGCGATGTTCAACTTTCAGTTAACCAAATCCTTGAATAATCGTCAGTAACAGAAATTAATCTTTACAGAAACAGATGTTGTGCTCCGTAACAAATCAGTAGTATACACTCGATAATGAACAACTCTCAATTATCGGTGAGCTTTGTCAATATTTTGAGCTGTGGCTGATTTCATGTGAACTAAATTCAACATTTTATAACATCGAACCCACCAAAATGCTAACCGGAGACATTGTTGATAACAATTTGCGCTGTGTCTTATCAAGGGAGTCTGTGCTGGTACTGAGTACTATGGACTTGAGGAGGTGTTAACCAACATTCATTCTATGTGCTATCTATTGGCTTTGTGTGAACTTTCACGTTTTTAGACATAAAACGTCTCTTTGGGGCGAATGGAAAATAGCATGTCAAACCATTCCGTAAAGGTGACGTGTGCATTACTCACGGTTTGTACTGCTTCATGGTACACAAATCCCGTCAAACGTGCCCACTTGAATGTTCAGTTGAATTTGCCAGAAAGAAGAACTGTATCAAGTTGTTCCGAATCGAAAAATTTTTTCAGCATGGAGTGTTAAGTAGGTTGGTTATATTTCATAGCGAAACAATCCACGAAATTCTGCGAAATTACTCAGTTTCAATAACACTGGTTGATTTATCATTTATTTTGAAGAGCTATTCACACAGCGTCATTCGAAAAAGGAAAAAACAGTAACAGCAAAATTTAAGCAAAAATTTTAAAATAGGAATGATTGCGAAAGGTATGCTTTCTAACCATGTAAAACTCACAGTTAACATCCTGGTGTTCGGAACATTAATGAAAGTGAGTTGTGTATGGATTGTAAAAACACGCAACTAGACAAACATCACATACACAGCCCTTTCCAACGAACACCTCGTAAAACACCTCTCAGAGCACGAGGGAGATGTCCACCAAAGGCAAAGCTCACGCCAACAGAGCAGAGAAAATCGCTTCTTCTATTAGTGAAGCAATGAACCGATCGACAGACAGCAAACCCGATAATCACACACAGGTCCCCCCCGCATTAAACATCCTCCATAAGAGCGTTTCTACCGGTAACCGCTACAAAGCAGTCCAACGAGGCAAAATCAATGCCTACGACAACGACAGACGACACCTCAATAAAGGACCAGCATCGTCAAAAGAGAAGATCAGATATCAGAGAAAATATTATATTATCATCATGATGGATGAAACAACACTACAACCCCACGTCCCCCCACACAGCGTTAGCTTGTAGAGTAGGAAGACGGACTGAAAGGCAGAGTTATAAAGTTGGATCCAGAAAATTCACAACATGTCGTCTCAGGCAAGAGTGGAAACTGCTAAATACATCGTATTGGACACGTAGATGCTGATAGTCTGAAGTGACAAAGCCTTGAAACTGTTGCAAATCGATGAATCAACAGTACGGGGTAAACGAGCCAAGTTCGTCACGTGTGCTGACGTAGCTTATGCGAGAGTGCGCAGAGAAGACTTGCGAATAGGGGGTGTGCCTGGTTTCTCGTAGGTTCCGCTGGTCATTGCGGTGCGGTCAGGAAGTACAAACGCATATCGTGGACGATCCATCGCGATTGGAGAATATGAGCGAGGCTATCCGACTGACTGCAGTTGCCATGACAGAGAAGTGAGCGATCAGTTCGGCCACCTAGATAATTCCAGACCATAACCTAAAGAAGACCGTATCCAAGTTGATTGGCATGCAATAAGGAACCTGGAGGAAAATGCGGTCTGGATTCAGCAGCCAACGATTGGAGGGTGGAGAGCGAGACACTTCTTGAAGACCACAGTCGTCCAACGTGTGATAAGAGTTTATCCATCCATGCCGTAGGAGTCTCCTCGTTGTTTGGCACTACCACACCTTGAAAGCGTACCGGGACGTTCACGTCCCTCATGATAGGTCCAAACGAATAATCTTATACGATGTTTCTCAGAACTAGACAATGACTGGAGAGCACCCTCTACTCGTGATTTGCGCAAGATGGGAATAGTGATAAACAAACTCGGAATGCTCAGACCGCCCAAATAAATTGGGGTGTGATTGGTGGGTTACTGGGAAAGCAAAGCCACTGCTGAACAAACCGGCGAATTGTACAGTCCATAGCTTTGAGCGTGTTTCGGTGGACTCGACTCAAACAAGCGAGTGATTCATCTTGGGGATCAGATGCTGTCTCAGAAGGTAGAGGCGCTTGATGAGGTTTACAGGGGTTTTTTGGTTGATTCATCTTGCACTGTATGGAGCTGCAGTCGGTGATTGGTGAAAAATTTACCTTTCAAGGTGAACAGGGTACCGACATAATTTGTTGTGTCATAGACACACAACGAGTGATTACTATCGGGAACAAAATTACTAAACTCGTCAACCACAGTTTTCGTGGTAGGGTAATGTTCACCATAGATCACTGCGAGGTTATTGTTCCGTCTGTTGATCATCAGTCCGGATAGCCCAGAGCACTGGCAGTGGCTGCAAGCTTCTCAAACAACTACGTCAGATTCTCGACTAGGAGGCTCAAGTCTTCGGCGCAGGTGAAACCGTTGACCAGTGTATCGTGGAACTGGTAGCCAAGCTCCGGTCGAGATAGAGCCAACACCTCGTCCATTGCCATGATGAATAGCAGTGGTGACAGTGGGTCACCCTGGCGAATACCATACTGGGATCGGAGGACGGAGCCTTCGAGCGTGGCGGAAGCATTCCGATAAGGAATCAGGCAATGTAGTGTGTTAGAGGTGGAGGAGCACCGAAAGCTTGGGCCGATCTGATAATAGAATCCTGTGAGATAGAATCGAACGCTTTGGACACGTCGATAAAGGCCGCACACAGACTTGAAGGACGTGGTGCATGAGTTCCGGAGCAACGCGTATAGTAGCGAGGTTGCCTTGAGGCAACAATCACGGTGTAGGAATGCGAATTGAAGTGAAGACAGTTGTAAACGCGAATTCCAACGATCAACCAATAGTTTGTGAAAGCAACGTTCCAACGTCGACAGATCTCAATTCGATGAGGCAGAAAGGGCAATTCACTTTCGGGGCGAGCGTAGTGCGGGATCAAAACAGACTGTTTGAATGAACTTCAGTTAACAGGAAAAGGTTGAAATATCTGGGCAAGGCATCAGCGTTCATACGCTTCAAATATTTAGACAACAGTTCGTTCAACCCAGCTGTGGTACTTTCCACATTCCTGAGAGTTCAGAAATGTTCTTCTCCAATGATCGGGTCGACCAGAACAAGTCCGGAGCAGAATCGTGCGAGATGATTGCTCATCAACGTGCGGATGAGCCGATAGTACCTCGGACCAGTATTCGTTGGAACTATCCGGGAGGCCGCGGTTCATCTTGTAGGCAGTTCTCCAGTTGCCAGAGAAAACTGCAAATGCAGCATCTTTCTTACGCTGGTGGTACAGCGTTTGAATCGCTGCGTAGTTAGCTCTCCGTATCTGCTTCTTGGTTGTATAGGTTCACGCAGCGACACAAGCACGTCGTCGTGTGACCAGCCGTCAGGTGCACGGAAAAGCTTTGTGGGCATGCATGTTCAGCAGTGACTGCCTGTACGATTGTGAAAATGCATCCTTGAGGACCTTTGGCAACAGCCGGCAATTTATCGCTGTGTAAGAAAGCCTCGCTATTGGACTCCAGTTGGGTAATCGCTGTTTGGATCAAACAGGTAAACCACTCGGAGTGATCAGCAGCTTGGGACCCAATATCCGGTGTCGTGTTAGTCTGCGAGACGGTGGTTGGATCGGCAACGGGGACAGTATTCCTCTGCCAATTCAGCGCATACAGACGCGTCCGAATGCTCTCCAAAGTACGACCTGGAAAATGTGACAGGAGCCGAGAAATATCGTCGATGACACAACTGAACCCAGCTCCATCACAAAAGGCCAATCTTACCGGAGACAATAAATCCAGTGCTTTCGTTGCACCTACCTTTCTCGCATGATCGGACTGAGCACATACTCCGCGTGACCTGGACGACCCAATTTTGGACAAGCTACGTCATTTCGACGCCCAAAGACGAAATATGCAATGAGGACCGATTTGTTTGTATCCAGGACAAAACAACTACGTTTACTGACCGTAATCGGCATGAGCTGGATCTCACACGCAGATTTGATGACAAGTCAAAACGGGTCCACAACGTCGTAGATTGCAGAACAGAAAGCCATTTTAATATCTCGCACTTGAGCTGAATAGATGACCGTCTTCGGCCCAGAGAGTTTCCACACTTCATCCACTCATATCTGATTAGCTCAGTACCAGTCCCACATTAACAAACACCTAGACCAGCCAAATGTCTCTATACTTTCACTTGGATCATACTTCATTCCCGCAGCCTCCAACGTTCGTTGAGAAAAATCACTGGATATTGTCTCTATCCAAATCAAATACTATCGCTAACAGACATCTTTGAATGGCATGAACTGACTATCTCTGTCATTCCTCGTCTAACCACGATCCACATCATAAAACCGTCCGTTGTGGCATATTCCTGCTACGTACAACTCGCCGTCCACGTAACGTCGAAATGGATAGCGAGTTGAATAACTCCCAGCAACACGCTAACATTCTAAAAATAGACGTTCGATTTTCAACGATAATAGAACATCAATATAATAGTCAGTTATTTAGTTAAATCCCTCGCCTTGTATATGTCCATTGTGGAGACTTTCAGTTCGTTTGTAAACAATTTGACCGTTCGAACATTCAGTTCAGCACGTAAACAGCTGTATTGAGAGAAATTATCAGTACAAAGTTAATGACTAGCTATTAGAATTTATATTCAACTTGGAGAGAAGCTAACAGGACATCGATGGAAGTTAACAGACAGTAACTGTGTCTCCCGTCGAGGCGATCGGGCAACCTGATCATTACTCACAAGCGAAAGTGGTTGAGCGTTCACATATGATAATCGGTCGTGCACAACGTGGAGTCAATGACGGGCAGGTAAACACGGTTGCCTTAGAAAAAAATACCTGATTTCCTTGAACCGCGAGCTCCGCGCAAGCAATACACATACGACGAGTTCCTAAGCGAAACTTCTAGCCAAGTGTTCTTTCAATGCACGGAAAACTACGGGAATGCAACAGCTGCGATCAGTTGTGGGTGATGTTCAATCCATACTAATAGAATAGTCAGAAGACACAAATTACGATATGAATTCATTTCGCACACTCTCGTCAGTCGTAAACGTGTGACTAGCATGAAAACAAAACCAACAAGACTTAAATGAAACGATTAAAGTACAAATCGGGCTGGATCGTGATTGGTACTCACGGCTAAACCCACGGTAAACAAAGGTTGACAGTCAGTTGTTTTTGTGCGCATAGGACCGGCTGTCGACGGCTGATCAACAATGCTTCAATATACTTGAGAATTACTGAGCTGTCTTCTGACTGTTCTATTCGAATGGCTGAAAGGGACTCAATGTTTCAATTAACTACCATCAGACCGAAGGAGTCTTAATGGATTTTCACTAAGCAGACTAGCAGCGGATTTCTTCCCAAACAGACTGGAACTTCAACATCCAAGTTAGTCGATTAAAAATTTGTGCTTATTTCGACATTACTCACAAAACCTGTTCATTCTACTGGAATCTGAGAATGGTTTACCTGCTGTCATTCACTGGCTCATTCAGTTGCACGCAGCCACCACGTTTGCTTCTGAAATGCAATCGGAAAACCCATTTAATGGTACAGATGTAAACAGGCATAGGCCTTCCGGTGGTAGATTACAACTCTCCGTTTATCAGTGAGCAACACAGGGGAGGCATTGCGCATAGTTTATTGGCTCTTCGCTTTTGACGTACAACGAAACCTTGGCCCGTGCATAACCGGATGAACATAGAATATTTATTCGGAAAATATATAAGACCCGGAACCGAAGATAGTTCATAACGCATTGGGAAAAATTGGTTATCTGGATCGTTTTATAATTTGGGACATGGCTGTTACCATGCCACAGAGTTTGATCACTACGATCACGGAGGAAGCTGAGTTCACCTGCCTTCCAGTTGAGGGGTATATCGCAACAGCATATTGACGTGTGGGCTTCGTGTGACACTCGAGTACACATTCCAGTCGTTAGTGCTACGCAGGCGATTCGTTATGTCCCTCTGCTGACGACAAGATTGTACTCGACTAATACATGATTGTTTACTCATTCTGTTGTAATACGGCAAAGTACGCAGGTTGCACGACCAGATGTTTGCACAAGCGGCTCAAAGTACATCATCTTTACTGAGTTGAGCCTGATTCGACAGTCTATCAGCAGCTCAGAATCCACACATATGGCTGACAGTGATCACCGAGTTGACCCTACACAGCCGTTCCGTGCGAACTACAGGCCATCGCAGATTGATCGGACAACGGATGCTGCTCCCTCCAAATCGATGGCTATCCGATTACGCATTCTGACTGTCTGTTTACATACAAATTTGTCCAAGCCCTGTAGTGGTTGGGGCCAAATGGCCATTTCTCTAGTTTGCATACTCGTCCAAACTCTGATAGCTAACTCCGTGACGTACTAGTGGGTGGAATTCCCAACCAGTCAGTAACATTCATGACTCACTGTTTGAATGGTTAGATTACCAATGTCTGGAATTTCTGCAACGCTTCACGTTACCCATTGACACTCGTCCGAACCGTCTTCCGTTGTTTGCAAACTGTCTTACCTCCGTATAACCTATGTGGTATTAATGATCTGGTGAAGTGTCGAAAACACTTGCTCATCATGGTTAACATCTATGAAGTTGGAAAATATGCAAAAAAGCGTTCGACTCCACAGCTTGAATTAACTAATTGATCAGCCCATTAGTGTGGGCCAGGAAAGCATGTAGTGTTTACTCACTCTCATCTAACATTAAAGATTCACTGTTAACGAGCCCGTTAGATATCGGCCAATTGAAGACTGCCTCAAAGGCCATTGGAAACTGGATCGAGGAACAGTTATGCAGGTGTTCTGTTAACTTTGCACCGTCGTATAACATTTAACAAGAGTTAATTTTTACTATTTTCAAGAAATATCAGTAGCAGCTGTTAACGTAAGAGGACAAACTGATGTTCCCCTTTTAGATGTTCAGGTAAAATAGATTATTTAGCTGGATGTTCATTGCATATTAAGAAGAATATCAAACAGACCCAGTAGGGACTGTTTTGGGAGTACAAAACTTTGTTTTACCGAAGGGTATATCGTCAGAGAAAGTTATCCGCTATGATGTAATGTCTAGTTTATGAAAGGAGTATAGCCTCATGAAAATGTGTGTGGTGAATGAGCACTGCATTATCCTAACTATCACGTGTGGTTTGAATAGGAATTATACAATACATTTCTGTTAACAGAGAGTTCCATGACAACCAGACAAAATTAACTGCTTCAGTTTACCATTATCCTATAAATGGTGTTGTATAGCATTAAACTTTGAAATTCAATGTCTTCCTCTTATTGACATTTAACGTCCGATTGTTTTAAAGTGATGTTGCCATGGTATGTAGACTGAGGCGAGAAGACAAATTTTCCACTGTGGCTGCGTATGACACATATCACATGCTAAATGGCTTCACACTACATCGCCCAATTAAGCCCAGAGAAAACCAGATGCACAAAGGGTATACAAGATTCTGGTGCTATCGAGAGTTTAGTAATAATAGTATTTTACGAAACGTCTTTCCCCATGGACTTTCACTCAGATAGGGGCAGCTGATGCTGCAGACTGCACTATGCAATAAGTTACTTGGACTGAGTAACAGGAGATGTATTAACGGATGGTGGGCATACTGATGCACTTTTACACTGAGTTTGCCATCTTTGGTACGCCCAAGGTATACTGACAATCGTTTGGCATCGAGCTTCAAGTCATACTTACAAAACGTGTTCATTTTCCGAATAACCTCTAAATATCTCTGTTAAATGTTTCTGGTTGAAATAAGTCCAATCAGGCCTAACGAATTGGCACATGAGCGTCATGTGTAGGGTTCGAGCTTCCGTTTCTCTACTGTCCTCGTCAGTTAATTTGTTTTGTTACCAGTACGCTATCATCTCGCCTTGTGATCTTTCGTTTACTGTCTTGGTTCGTACAAGCTTTAAGCAGTCCCAGCCTAGGTAGGCTAACGGAATACGACCTTACAGCTCTTAAATAAACCTCCACAATTAAAGTTAAAACAATCATTAGATGGTGGTGACAATTTTGGGTATTCATTTCAACCTGGGGGCGTAACATAGAGTTGCACATGAGAAAGACAATGTTGATGAAAGCATCGGAACAACTTGGGGACTAACTGCTGCATCAGATTCGTCTGATGCTCATCTGAGAGGCACAGTATCGTCGCTAGAAATTATCATTTCCGTGTTCCATTCACGGATAATTATGATCAACCAAAATGGTAAATATGCGCTGTTTTACATCTAATCATAGCAGGCGGTAGAGGACTTTCGGTAGCGTAGAATTATGCCTTTACAAATCATACAACAGTTGCTTACGCTCAGCCAAGCTTTTAGCTGTGCGTCAATTTTTAGTGTCATCCAAATATAATAGTAACGCGAAAGAAAAGTGTGGAATTCCGAGCAGATGTTAGAATAAGCGGAGTCCTTGTATTGGATTTTGTTGGATACCAGTGGTAGCAAATCAATGAATGGAAATTAACTATTCACTTTAAAATAAAACCGACGATCTTAAGGCTACTGGATGAACCGTATGATTGGATGGGCTTCGCGCTCATTGCTAAATAATCTATTTTACCTGACA
>LOND01020278.1:0-15223 GCA_014220965.1 Paragonimus kellicotti
CCGAACCAAAAGCGCACCTTTATAGTCGAGGAATACGGCGATTGTTGGTCCGGCGGTACACATGACGCTGCTCCAGAATTTGACGAAGAGTAAAAATGTGATCTATACAACCCCGCCCAGGGCGAAACCCAGCCTGTTCTCCCCCTAATGTTCACTTCACGAACTGCAGTGTGTCGACGAAGTATAATTGATGCTGGAACCCTTGAAATAACTGAGGTCAAACTAATCCTTTATGGTTTTCGCAAGAGCTTCTTTCTTAAGTATGGGAACTACTACCGAGTAAGCCCAGCACGGAGGGATGGTCTCCGTCATCCACACAAGTTGAAACAAGTGGGTCAATGTCTCTACTAATGCCTCTCCACCTTCTTTGAAAATTGCCGGCACGAGATCATCTGGGCCAACAGCCCTATTACGATTGAGAGTCGAAAGGCAATTGTGAACCTCAGTCTCAGTGGATGGTTCCCCAAATCTACCGACCAGGGTGCTACATCACAAGTTTGTGGCGGCAACGCAATAGAAGCAGCAGGCCAACTAAATTGACCCTCAGTGTTCTGCCCAACGCTCTAACCTTCTGGACTTATTACAGATTAGTGTACCATCTACCTCGCTGATAGCTTCACTGACCGACGGTCGCCTGGGACCAGTGGCACGGATCAGCTTAAAGAGTTTGCCGGTGTTCCCTGAGGCAAATGCGGTTTCCATTTCCTTAACTTTTTCCACTAACCAAGCCTCACGATCAGCCTTTAGACTACGTTTCAGTTTCCTACGGATATCTCTTCTAGACTTGTTATGTGAACTACCAGGAGGAACCTTCCGTCTGGCTTCTAACAACTCCAGGGATTTCTCTGAAATCCAATGTTTGTTTACCCCATGTACCCCTTTACCGCATGCTACAGTACCTGCTTTCTGAATGGCCTGTGAGATTTGAGTCCAGCAGCTATTAGGGTCTTCGGAGTGAGTACCACTAAGGCAGCTTTCTAAGCTGGTTTGGTAATTATGCCTTACCGATGGTAAAGCCAGTTTCTCAACAGCTAATCGTTGCTGTCGGTGGGGTCGTTGCCCAGCAAAAGTAAGAACAAAACGACAACGTACCAACGCATGATCTGAATCCAAGCATGTGCTCCAATAAGAACGACAGTCTTGAATGGAACCCCGCCACCTATAACTAACGGCTATGTGGTCTATCTGAGACCAGAAGGCGGGCGCCAAGTATAGCATTGACGTGCACGATGCCTAAAACCAGTACTGGCTAAAAATAGCTTATGCTCAGCGCACAGCTGCAACAATCGCCCACCATTATCTGATCGATGTGATGCTATCTCAAACCTGTCACCTAGATGAGATTCGGCTTCACCAAGGCGAACCGACCTGGGCATTCATATCTCCGACCAGAACGACTATATCAGAGCCACGTGTCGACCGAAGGAGAGTGGCCAGATCCGAGTAAAATGCGTCCTTGACGCCGATGTCACTACAGTCAGTAGGAGCATAAGCAGACACATGAATAAATTTCTGAAAGTTTTGCGTCTAGAGCTGGTTTTAACAGAACCTGTCAAGCGGCAGCATAAATCTACTGTTAACAGGAATCCAATCTACTAATGCGGCTGCGGCCGTCGTGCTGAGAACTATACCTACCCCAGCCTGACCTGTAACAGCGGCTGTGGAGTCACTCGAAGTGTATAACCAGTATCTGTTTTAGCGTGCGAACGTTGAAGGCACCGATATTAATTCGCATTCTAGGTCTAAGCAAGGGACGAGGGAGGTCTGAGGCTGAGTGATAGAAGATGGAACTTACCGGCACAGTGTTGGTGTGGTTAGCTTTATCTGTTGTGAGACCTGTAGAGTAATTATCAGAAATGGAGGTCGGGAGGGGCCTGAGAGCTAAATTTGATAGGACAGTGGGGAGGGGTCAGCAGTAGCATGTTTTCCTATCCACCCTGCTGTATGCAGCAGATAGGGCGACCCGGTTTATACTGCGAGACGGCCGATGCAGTATGGATTTATTGTTGTGAATATTCATGGTTGTGTGTGGCTGAGATACTGCCAGGACGCCCAGACCTAGACAGGAGAACGATTAGGGTTCTCAACCAAAGCCTTTGGCTCAAAAGTCCTGTACCGCAAGGCAGCGGTTAAGTGGCAGTGTATCAGAACTGGTACATTTTTCGGAAGAAAGATGCCAACCTTCTTCCAACCCCCAACCTGGAGGACCAGGAGACTGGTTTGTCAGACCTCTACCCATTGGCCTGCCTGGTATGAGTGACTCTATCGGTGTGGTGGCACACCGTCCAGTTTAGCCCAATAGGTCATCGAGATGCGCAAGCCGTCACACCACGTCAAGGTCCAGTCTCGTTGTGACGTTATTATTTTAAATTCAATTAAATTCATTACCACGTCTGTCAGATTCATGGACATGCCACCAACATCCCGGTGCATGCGATTCACAAGTAGGTAGTAGATCAGGCGTTGGATTCGGAAAGTCGGAAAGCGCTGTGCACGCGACGGTAAAACTCAAGAGACAGACGGTAAGTCTTAATAATTGCCCTTCACTGCTATCAGTATTACGTATCACATCTGCGATCGTTAGTCGTATCCACGTACGATGGTTTTGGTCTGGTAGGAAAGGTGCAACCACCTTGTTTATTCATTCAGGATTGTTAGAGTTTCGATTGTCATTCAAACCCTTTTTGTTGCGAATTTTCTTACGTCTTTAAACGTTTAGCTAACCGAGTACGCATACCGACAGATACTCAGCGCACTCGATCGTATAACTCAGGCCGCGTGCTAGCTTACTCTCCCGCTGTATTATCGTTTCGTCCTATCACTCAACCACACGTACGTCGAGTTTCTTTATCATTATTCTCGATCGGTCGTCTCAGTTTGCTTGATCCCACAAATAGGTGGGCACGTTTAAATCATACATTCTGGCACTTACTGATTTCAGATAAAGATTTTTAGCTTCTGGTGTTTTTCGGTTCGAGTGTACGTCTTCTGAATTATAACCCGTTTAATTTCTATCAGTCGCTATTGCTAATGAATTTTCGCCTTTTGCATCGACGATCATGTCAGCTGTGAATTCAAATTTCACCTTCAAAATTTACTCTACTCATATGTTTATAGTAGCATACTTTATCCCAGAATTTAACATAACTCATAGACTTGCGTTATCGGATCTTAGTCGCAACTGTTTGGTGTACTAGCATTTGTTTGATTTACATAAACTCTAAATCGGCCATAAACAGTTGAACTATATCCGACTTTATTACTTATAATCCGTTTCCTACCACATCATCATATGTTTGTATGAGTGACAGTAATGCACTCCCTATCTTATCACCCGAAGTAACCGGACGATTTATCACGAGTTTCCGCTGCACTGTTATGTGCGTTTTCAAACCTGGTCAACCACGCTCGATATCAGTATATGTATCCACATATAGTCTTCCGCTCTCTGTCCATTTTGGAGATTTGCATCTGTATCATGCATTCACTTGTGTTCTTGCTTGAAGTTTCAATCTTTTGACTGACTTCAACGGAAACGGCGTCACTGCTTTCTACTACGCACTTCAACTACCCGAGTGGACATTGAGGTGAAAAACTGCAAGATTACGTGTCACTTGTGGTTAGTGATCGGCCTTGATCTGTACTTTGGCTTGAGTCCGTTGATCACGCCTCCACTGCTTCCGCAAGCAGTGTTGGCAGATTTCGGAACGCGGACTCTGGGGTGAGTATGAAATGTAAGGTTACCAGAATACCAAGTAACTTATTGGCGCATTTGAACTACAAACTGCTTACGAGAACGAGATTTGTGGAATCCGATGTAACAATGGGTTTTACGAGTATCTTAGCCAGTTCACTTAGAAATGTTTCGGAGACTCGGTCCCATAAACTAGTTTCTCTTTGTGTGAGAGTTCCCTCATTCATTTTTGCTATACAATTTTCATACGTGCGGTTTCTACTTTTTTTTGTTGATGATTGCAAAATCAGGTAGGGCGAAGGCTATGGTTTGGATTAACGTCTTCCAACTGCAATTGAAACAGTCTGTTGATACTCAACCGTCGTATTGATCACGAAAGAAACAAGGCGGAATATAGATGTAAAGAGTTTCCGCACTTACAGTTACAGGTTTTCTTATGTCCGATCAATTTCGTGATGTACGCGTGGCCAGCCACGGGCAAAGCAGTGCTCTGGCTGCAACTCATACAGACAAAGTGGGTATTAGAAGATGTCACCTACGTGTACTGGTCTTCGCTGAGGCCATTACAATTAACGTGGTACCGGATCTGACATGCATTGCACTGTATACAGTTGTCCACAACTATTGTGCATCTGTACCGATTGCAAGTGCTCGTTGTCTGGGTAAGCTTCTGCTGAATCACAGCACTGCCGTGTCTGACGCAACGCAGCAACTATTAGGAACAAAACAATAGAAAATACCCACTGAGCTCTCTCAGACTGCGACGAAACATAAGTGACACAATACCCAATGTAATAATATATGATTCCATTATGTAAATTTTGATACAGTGAACATCAGTAGGGGTTAACATACGAGCTGTTAGTGACATCAAGGAAATCCGAGTCAAATTACGAGCTACCCACAGTTTTGGAGAGTACGCACTGCTTTGAAATTAGTTTCACGACGGAAGATAATAGCATTGAGTTCACATCACATCATACATAGAAATATATTCTTTCATTCTTGTAGGCATACGCATCTAGATGAAATAAGCGAACATGCTTATTGAAGTCATATGATTGTTAGTCGCTATGATTGGGGAAATTTGAAGGAGTGAAGTGATCTACCGAATTCTGCTGCTGTTGATGTTGTTGATAGCAGGTGGTAACAGGCCACCTTCTGATATTAATTAACACGGAAATCTCGATCCCGAAAAATTATCGCAACTGTCCCGTGATCTGCTCCCAAGACAAGCCAAAAGACGCGTGCAAATAGCAAGCTTTGTTCCGTCCCGAGAACGTGTCACATGGCGAATAAGATCAAAGTATTTATAGGGTTGTAGTGACCAGAAAGCACTGCCGAAACATCAAAGAGAACCGTTACCGAAAAAAATAGTTAGGGCCACTAATGAGCATAGCGGAATAAGAGTCGGACGGGTAGAAAAAAGACTAATCGAAGTCACCGCTGGACCGCACCTGAACAGTTCCGCTAAATAAGGGTTGAACTCATCGTTTTTTATTTGCCAGGACGGAGGAAGCTTTTTGACGAAAAAAATGAGCGCTCTCACACAAATATGAAAGATGCACCTCGAGACTGGAAGTTAAACTTATGGAGGAGTTTAATCGGATAGAAAAAGCGTTTCGACCACCGTATGTACCTCGAAACTTAAATGTTTCACTGGTAAATAGTTTGACAGAGTTGATAATCTGGGTCTTCAGTAGCCAGATAATTTTTCAACTACTCAATCATAATACAGTCTGAGTACTCAACAGCATCTTTGTTGGATTTTGCCATGAGCTGTTTAGGAAGTCTTGATTGGGTAAATATTCCTCTGTACCATCTGGTGAATTCCATATGATAAAGTAGTCCGGGCGGGTAAGTGAATTCGAAAGCGAAATCTCACAACTCCCGGCGAGGTTTCTTGGCTCAGCTGGTAGCTGATACTCGCCACATCTGGTCAAGTTGTTTCTGTTGTTGGCCGGTATCCATCCGTGGCCCAAAGTTTTTCGCAACTGTATCTCTTCTAAATGTTATTCGAAGCAATTCTAATAACAAAAATGACGCATTAAAATGATGAGTTACAAGGTGTCTTATTCCTGTACAATCAGTTGATGTTAAGGTAGCGTCAGTTTGCATTTGAAGAGTACTGGTTTGTAGTGGAGGTTTGCATGTGTTGCAGTGTGTGGCAGTGAAACAGAGGATACTGTTCGGCAACGGTGACGCTTGTGTTAATCAATGGTCTTTGTTTACAGACTGGTCATTGATATCCATTTGTGAAACCACGTAGAACGAAAGTGGCGTTGTGGCCTTTGGATTACACCTAAGCAAACATTAGAGTAAACGACGAATTTTCCATTTTTGAAGTTCACAACCATCTCGCGAGAATGAAATTCGGAGACACACAGTACTGAGGGGTAAATTAGCAATGAGTTGGAAATAGCACTGTAACACATCCAACAATAAATGTAGTTTCGTGATTAAGTTTAGAGAAGAGGAGTTATTCAATGAGACCAGACGGTCTAACTCAGATTTAAGTCCATTTTCATTTTGCAAATAACAAAAACATTCAACATTTTTCAACTGGGAATGGATAGGTTTGTGTGACTAACAACATCATTTCCAACAAAACAACGCGAAATCCTACAAAAAAACGTTGGTTCTTAGGCTGTTTTGCATGTTTGTGAATAATACCGCTTCGTCTGTCGGCACACTGTCTGTAAAGATCGGGTATTGTTAGTCAGATATGAAGTGAATGTATTCTAGATACTTTTAGAAAAACCCTCGCAATAGATGAAACGCGAAATTATTAAAAATAATAAAAAATTGTCAAGGTAACGAACATTTCAGAAAAATTTTCACATTAACTTTAAATTAGTACTTTCACGCCTTTTCAGAGTTCTTTCTAAAACCTGTCTTTGTTTGGATGTTTTGCAAGTTTCACCGTACTGACGTCATTTTTGCTCGTTACACATGGTTGGCCAACTGGATATATTCTGCACACTATTAATGTTGTGTTGTCGGTGTCTGTTGGTTCACGCTTGTTTTGGGTTTTAAGTGGCTGCGTAATAGTTGACCAAGAGAGATGAGGTTTGTTAAATCGGGATCACTTACACGCCACAGAAAAGCTGTAGACTAATACGAACATTCTACTGGCAAAACCAGATAAAGGATCTGGTATTGTCGTTAGTTCAAATCCGCCGAAGCCCTGACTTTTCACAATTGGGTCTCACTTAAAATCATGAATCTGGCAAACTACTTATCTGTAATACGGTTTCTATGCTCAACGGTGGCGCTGGTGGATTCCAGCGTGAACTGTTTGAGAAATCCTGCCAGGGCAGTCGATCCCCTGGATCATTTGGTGGATTCCATATGAGACAGTGGACGGGTGGGTAACCGAGTCCAAATGTGAAATTACCAGCTCCTGGCGTGGCTTCGTATCTCAGCTGGTAGAGCGCTCGCCCTGTCGCTGGTTCAAATCGTTTAGTTTCAATTCACTGGAAAGCTCTATATATACAAAGTGATTGCGTAGCAATAAGTCCTCCGTTAATTTCGTAGCTCGTAGACATATTCAGGACCAAACTAGAAACCAATATACGAAGTCATGTCGTCGATAACTGCTGTCTCTATAGGCGCTACGTAGATCATATATTTTGCCTGATGAAACGGCATGGATGACACACGGTCTTTACTAGCCGATTTCGATCGTGTGCACCCCAACATCACATCCGCTGTCGAATCCGAGATGAATAACCAACTATCATTTCTAGATGCTGCCATGCTTCGCATGACAGATGGATCAATTCATGGAAAAAAGCGTCGACTGGCCAGTACACGCACTCCCTCAGCTTTGTTCCGCTGGAGTTCAAGCGGAATTTGATTTGCTGCTTGAGAAGCGCACCTCGAAGGATACACATGCCAGATACTTTATCGGATGAAGTCCAGCACGTTTGAGATGTTCTAAGTCAACATGGATATTCTCATGCGAGCAAAAGTGAAGCACGAAACTGTCCAGACGGTGAATAAAAAGCCTGTTTCTATCACTCTATCACACAAGGATGAAGTTACCGGTGAAATTATCACCCGAAATGGTCATCTTTTTCTTCAATATCTGCCCGGTACTGGTGCCATAGCTCAAAAGTAGCTTGCCTAGCTTTTGTTCATCCTTTTCTGTTCATCCTCTCACCCGTTGTTGTCAAGCGGGTTACGCTGAGATGACCATAATGCTTCTATCGTAAAGGATTCGTGAAGCCTCCCGAAATGGTTTTTAAACGGTTCGAGAAAGTCTATTTCCAGTGTGATTAGTTCTCACTTAATTGATACTGGTCAACAAATTGGGCTGCATGAAATCTTCGAAGTCATCTACAAGGCTCGTCAAGCCCACTCCAGAGCTGTCCGGTTGTGACAGATATCAACGGCCGAGGTTACTGACCATCAGACTACACAAGCTCTGTATATGTGCCAAAAACAGTTCGTGTACACCACACATCGTTCTCGACCAACTATTCCACTTGACACCGACGCATGCATGTCTCACGGCAGGCACGAGTGACAGTGTCACATAATCATCAAAACTCTTACCCTTCTCCAGCAGACCGTGATTTCAAGTTGGACATCACCCACAATTGATCGCAGCTGTCGCATTCCCATAGACTTCCAGTCGGCCCCTTTCGAAAGAAGCACTAGACTCGAGTTTCGCTCTCATTAGAGCTCGTCAGTAGTGCATATCCTTGCCACTGCCGGGACTAGAACTCCGGCCATGCTTTCATGAGGCAACCGTGTTTACCACTGCGCCATTGACCTCACATTGCGCACGACCGAATTAACTAAATTAGCCGGGGCAATTTCATTTTGTAAATTGGACGGCTGTAAGTCAGATTAAATGAAGAGTTTCGTATCCGTTACGTGATAATTATACTGGAGATTGCTAGGGATGGCACAAGACGGAAACAATCACGAAGTGGTGTCCTGTTCTGTGTACGCGCAGTAAACACTGCGACAATCTAAGTACACGTCACATAAGTTTTTGCAAAACGGTTGACTAATGTCGAAATAGTTCACCTCCGAGTTTCTTCTGATCTTCTAGCGCCCAACATTTTGCTTTCTACATTACATGTGAAATTATCTATTTGAAGTCGTCCGACTCCATCCTCTGACACTGTCTTATCTTCTTGTGTGTGGTGACATTGTCATCGATACGCCAAGATGTTGTGGACTGGATCTACCGGCCTCGAGGCGCGAAGTGAACAGACAACAGATAACGGTTACTGAACGGATACTACGAACGACGTTCCAACGGTAAATGAACAAGTGACTTACGGACGTAAGCACGATAATTCGAATCCTTCCGGCCAACCACCTCCTGAGTGAACGCAGAACACAGAAGCTAGTCTGGCACTCCCGGCAGAGCTGTTTCTTCATGTTACTCAGTCGAAGGAAACACGGTTCACAACTAGATCATATCCTCAAAAGTGTGTGACCAATCAGACGGAAGAGCGCTGGCACCAGACAAGATCCAGGACAGTCACAGTTGACTGTCCCAATAAAGGAACAGCGGTCGGCGGGGATGCCAGACAATTGACACACAGCGGTGGCGCGTCGAAACTCCTGTGAAGCGGCGGTTGGCACCATGATTCGTGCCCGCCATGGTCAGCTTTGAACGAATGAGGCTAGGCCCTTTTCCAAAGAAGTGAAACGGCTATTTTCCAGAATTGGGCCCTTCCCGACAGCAACAGGATTAGACCAAATCTCCACAACGTCAGCTCAGTACACTGATTTGGATCAGTATCTCATTCTGTTCGGATGACTTCTTACAGTTCCACCACAAGCTGCTGGGATAGAACGACGGATCGTTGGGGATCGGCGTTGTGAATCGACTTGCTCACTGATATTTACACTTGCCGAGTTCAATGTAAACTTCGCATTGCACAGGCCAGGGTTTCAGATCTTCATTCTTCAAGTGTTGGAGCAATGTGAAAATGTAAAAATGTTGCGAGAGCACTGAATCTGTCCTGTGAATTTATTCTAAAGGCAGCAGTCCAAAAGCTAACAAACCCAATTCGACCTTGCGACTGGTTTACGTGCGGGCAGACACCTGGTTCCTTAAACTTCACAGATATGCCAACGGGCGTGCACTAACAATCTGAAAGCACGGCATCTTGGTGTCTTATTGTCAGGACGGACTTGTGGCGGATCCAGTTGGTTGTAAGTCTAACGTTTGTCATTTATCTAGGGTAAGTCCTTGGTTTAATGCCACAAAACGAGTTAAAACAAGAGTTATCGGTTCGCAACGTTTCCCCTCTCGGCGCCTATCCAGCGATTTAATCAGAAATTTACATGTATAAGCTTCAAATCGAAACGGTCATTCAACTGGCACGTGTTAGTGTGCGTTCAACTGCAGCGCGCTGTGTTGCAAGCTGCTACCAATAGGATGTATGGGTTCACGGTTCACCTGAGGTCACCACGTGACGATCCTAGGTGCGAACAAGGATAGAGAGTTAGTGTGTACTCGTGTGTGTGTGTGTGTGTTTGGCTGTCGCTGATTGTCAAACTGGTTCTCTTGTTCAGTCGTTTCAATTGCACAGACTGAGATGGTTGGGTCATGTACTAAGGATGCCAGCTATTCGCTTGCCACACCGAGCACTGTTTGCCGACACTGCGGCCGATTGGCGCAAGGTGCAGGAGGTGCAGATGATGACTGGCTAGACAAATGAAATCGTTCACGAAGGGGTTGGTCACTGTAGGTCGGGCTTCGTCTCCCGGGCTGGGGCCCTCGCGACTCACAGAGTCGGTGGCTTGAGACATTAGGTGAGATGGCGAGCTAATCGGGCTCAGTGGCGTGAATGCTTGTCGTTGTTTGGCCGAGTTGTCTGTGAAGTGAGTGCACTTATGATGCGGGGCAGTAGAAAGCCGTAAGGAAGCTGTCTCGCTGATGGCGCCTTACTTTCACTTACAGGTCGGTTGTTTGTTTGCAAGGTGTAGGCGCCTCTTGATTTGTCGTTGTTGAATATAGACGTTAGCTATTTTTTAGTATGTGAGTCACTTACCCATCTCCTCCTCTGTTTTCTTTTTCTTCCCTACTATAAGTTTTTTCTTCTTCTTGTTCTTTCGTGGTTGGTTGGCAGGCAAAGCTCGTGTGGGACCACTGATGTATTGCTGTTCATGATGTTGATGATGATGACCTCAGGTGAACCGTGAACCCATACATCCTATTGGTAGCCTGTGCACACACCGCAGTTGAAACACACTAACACGTGCCAGTTGATGATTGTTTCATTTTTTGAAGCTCTATTACATCTGTACAATTTTCTATTTTAAACGCGGGATCAAGTCTCTCGAGAAGTGTCGAAACGGTTTGCGAACACCGATGCCTCTTTGGTTTTTTAAACTCGTTTGTGTTAATCAAGGAATACTTAATAATGAGCATCAATACAACGTCCAATATGTTTTCTCATATCCGTTCTGTTTACGGTTCGGAAGTGCTAAGTTTGTCATTTAACTTGAAATCTTCGAGGGGAGACACTTCTGTCCTCTTTCCATTCGATTTTCCCCAAACTGTATCCCCTTTTTCAAAAAACGAAGTATACCTGCTCTCTGCACAAAGTCAACACTCTTCATCTGCTGATACCGATCTAATGTGAGACAGTAATCTGGTGCTCGACAGACCTACTGTCTCTTCTTTCTTGACGCTTTCGTCCCTTACTCAAATGACAGCGTACACAATAGCAACATTCTTGCTGTATACCAGTGAGAGTCAAAGGAAATGTAATATTTTCGTACCATCCACTGTCTCGTTTATAAGTCTAGTTCACCATATCGATTGAAGTTGCCCGATGCTGACTACCGACTATCAATGTTTGATCTGGACATCTCTCAAGAAATACTATTCTATTCAGTCGTTACGGAACTGTACGCAAACACCAGCGATCCATTTGTGATAAGGGCTGAATCATCAAACTGGGTGACTCCAACAGTGACACCACTAAAGGCTGATTTTGCGTTTTTCGACTGCAATCATCTTCTACATGCTGCTGGAGTAGTTTTTTATCTAACGGAGTTAGCATGGCTACCTTTTCTCACTTGGAGCATCACTTCCATGCATTGCCCCGTTGAGTTATCAATTCCAGAGGTCGTCATCCTTTAAAAAGGTCTTTTTCTTTGAATAGTGGGGGATTCTTGATAACATCCTGTTTGTACTCAGAAGTACCGCAGTTTTGAGGTAAACACCATTCCTCGGAAGAGACTGAAAACCACCTTGCACATATCCACATGACCAGAAGATGTGACGACTGGAATGCGACCACACGGGAATTATAGATATTCGCACGTTCATTCAAGGTGTGGTGAATGTGATGGATATGACTAACATGTTTTGTCTTTTTTCATCAGGAAATTATTTTACCGTTCAAACTCGTTGTATACTAATACATCACAATTCAACAATATACGTTCTTTGTTGCGGTCACTTATTGCGCCTTCTAGTTCCCATACGTTCAGTTGTTATTCAAATGAGTCCCATCTCAGTCATCACACCATAATTTTTCAGTGAGTAAGATGATTCTCCAAGCTGTCTACATAGAACATACGTTGGATAATTCATTTGTTTTACATATGAGTGCATTTTTGTTATTAGTTTACCCAGGTGCTATACTTGTGCAAATTGTTAATTGCGGACGTTCACTGAGTGATTGAACTACGCTTCATTTACTCCGAGTGTCCACTGATAAAGCCGATCTCGACTAGCTACGTTTGTAATGTAACGAGCGTCCATTAAATTCACAACCCGTTAAGCAATCGATTCCAACCAGAAAATAGCTGTCGTATAAGCGAGTTTGTTATTGGTATTGTGACACACTAAAACAACAATTAGGAACTGAAAGGAAGAAATGAAGAGTAAACCTCGACACTGAATCTACCAAAGTTGCTACGTTTGAAACCAGCCACTTACGGGAGCGTGGTCAAATACAGCAAGGTAGGTAATAGCAAGGCGATAAAACGTAAATGGAGCTGAGCGTACCGAAGAACAAGGTTCGGGCAGCAAGAATGAAGTGGATCACTGCGCGGAATAGGTTCACACGGGAACGGTATTAAGCCTTGGTAATCTGTTGCAATCAACGTTCACTGGAAGGACGATTCGTCGCAAGCAATTCAGATGTTAGAAGGGTGATTGCCAAACAGAGAACAAGTGAACTTAGGAAGCTTAGTCACCAGCTTTCTATCATAAACACGACCATTGTAACATATCAACATAGGTAGCTATTTTGATATATATCACGATCATTCTTGTATAGTGCTTGTCTTCATGTAATAAAAATGTACATCAATGGTGGAATGTGTTCCAGAGGATGGAAATGACGACATTGCTGAGTGCTGCCCAGTAAAAGTATTTTCATTCCAATGCAATTTTTATCTTGTGACTATTAGTCTAACGTATGTGACCCAAGTAGGTTGACATGGAACTTGTGTCAAGCGAAGAGGAAGATAAAACTGTAACAATGCTAAACAGGATGTGTATAGAAGAATGGATGGGTTTTGAGACGTAAAAATTTACAAAGTTTTCGTGAATATTGTTTCTTAGTTTTTGACAGATGTTTCTCTACACCATGTGGAATCCGGGACGTTCTCTGGTATTTCAGAAGAGAACGTTGGTAGTTGTGTGGTTTATCGGCACGGTATATTGGGATCGAAACAAGTCGGATACTTTAATCTGGTTTCGCAGTAACGTTTGTAACTTTCGTGAAATATTGAAATGTATATTACGCATCAAAATATTACTTTTTCAACCGGAATAGTCGATTATATCTAGAAATCGCCTGCAGTCCCACTTTCGTGAAAATGAAACATTTGCACGCTTTCCCACTAGAACCATGACTTTGGTCTTCATCATATTTTTTCATTGTGAGAATGTCTTTATTGGGAATCATCTGGATGAAATACGCATTTCCACCTTGCAGGATCGCTGGATTCTGGGTGATTATGGATGTACACCTGAACGTTTAACTACCGGCCCCATTTTGCTTGCATCATAGCTCACGCCAAATAGTGACGGGACTAACGGCCCAAGCTATACTATCGCGTTTAGTGGTCAGTTGCCTCCCTGATGTACCTGCTCCGCTTAACTTTTTCCCCGGTATTTCGGTTCAATACAATGCTACTGTTAGAAAACGGTCGTGCAGAACCTTGTCAGACTCTATAGCTGGTTTATAACAGACTGTGTTAGAACGTGAAGTGAGTCCTACCTTATCAATGAGAATCTTCAGAAGACAATCTCGTTAGCTGTACTTTATTCTGCAGAACTCCAATAAGGTCACGTGGTGTTCAGACAAGAATACTACGTCAAAACCCAAACTGTCTACTTATCACTGGAAGTTAATTTGTTCAACCTTTATATGTTGTCAGATGAAGCGTCAACACTAGTAGCTGCTACGACAATTCATTCTTTTCTGTGAACAACGACTGAGTGTAGAAAATACGCGAACACTGGCTGATTCTCCGTCAGTTTGACATCTTACATAAACAACGTTGTAGTATGGTCCATGGTACGGACTTCGAGAACAAACATATGGGAGATCATGAAAATCATGCAGCTGAAGCATTTGAGACACGGGATGTTTATCACCTCTGGCTTCTTCCAACCCGGCACTTGGACTCCTTATTTTTCAGCATCAGGGTAGATGACTGACAATGTAGCTATTCAGCATTGACGAAATTACTATCGGCAACGTCGACCAAAACTTACCAATACGGTCCATCGGTGGGTCGCACTTGAAAATTCGACTAGTTTTGCTTAGGCTCGAACAACCTAGTAATCTATTCAAGTAGACTGCCTCTACAGTTTCGATTGGTAGATAACTGCTGATGAAATGAGTTACGGATTAACATTTAACGGATCACATTCTAGTTATACTGATGGAAAAAATACTCATAGTCAATACATTTCTTTTGAGCAGTCAACCATTCGAACCCAGGCGAAATAAGGTTGACGAGATCTTCCATTGAACAGAATGCAATGGGAGATACAACCAGTTATTCACATAGCAATTGATTGACAGGGTAAGACAAAAACGTCTGTCTATCTTCCAGATGATCATTGCGAACAGACTGAGTAGAATGGACCCAAGTAGAAAGTGTGCATGCTAATTGCTAGTTACAAGTCCATCAGAATGAACTTGAAAACTTAGTGAACGCTGGCAAGTTTGACCACGATGTAAACGCAAAATTAGGCTTCTATTCAACTGTGATCTTATTTAATGCCAACCTATCAAGAGAACACTGCTGAAACAGGTGTTAGTTCGGTATGAACGCAGGACAGCAAATCGCGGAACTATAGTGTATTAAGTGCCGGTTCCATGCCAACCGCCATTTCATCTAATTCAAAACAGATCTGATAGCAACGATTTAATCCGTCATTTGACATGCAACCATGAGTGTGTTAACAGTGTACATCTATGACGATAAAGGGCAGGTGTAAACTATATGTACAAATGATACTAGATGTTTACTGTCAAGAATGGAACCTTATACAGATGAGTAGAAATCTGTCGAGGTGAC
>LOND01020279.1:0-16057 GCA_014220965.1 Paragonimus kellicotti
TTTTTCACTCTCGTACACTGGCGTTCCCCTGCAGATTTTCAATTTGAAAATACACAAGGAGTTTGATTCGAAAGATTTTGCGATTGCTAGTATTACTATAGTTTAGTAGTCTGGAGACATCTAACCTCCGTCTGGTACTAGAAGGCGCAGTTCTGCGTCAATCGCTTCTGGGCCCCTACACCAGTGTATACCGATTGCTCACTCAAGAACTGTCAAACACACCTCAGTGTAGGTTTACTGGTCGGTTAGGGAATTCGATGATTTGATGAGATTTCTTAACCAAATAGAGAAAGTATTCAGACATTGAGCTTACGGAGGCATTACATTTTTGAATGTTCACGATAACGAGATTGTACGGATTTTTAAAGCATACAATGCACAGCTGTAAGGGTCTGACTACCAACAACCCTCTCAAGAATATCAGGGGAAAACACAAACAGCACGATATGTCGAAGTAACGTTTCTCTATCATGCCTCAGAACCGGTCTACTCATCAAGTTTATCGAGACCCGAGCAAGAGTGTCCAGTTCAGTATTCAGAGGATGTGAGTGAATTGCCGTATTTTCACAGTGGTCCTCAACTTCTCAAGGTCACCTCATGGAAATGAGTAATGCTTCCTGCATGGCGTTGTCCGTCGCACAGAGAGTCACGTGGCAAAATGCTTTCGCTACTCACTACTTTTAAGTAGTGCAATCACTCTTCTGAGAAAAAAATTGGCACTGAATCTCAAATTAGTGCAGCATGCTGGAGCTCTAGGCTGTGGCCTTCTTCCTAAAGACGTCAGTAAGATATTGCTCTCCGAACCGACCACGTTATCTGGTAAGTTTAAACGATACTTCGTAATTGGTGTTTGCTAGCAATCACTTCAACTTCAGAATATGTGTCAGAATATCAAGTGATGATTTCATAGTTATTAATAGCTTTCGCTTCCTCAGTTTCAGGCTACTAACTATTCTGATGAGGAAGGGGAGGCGTCTGAAATACAGAGGTGGTGAAGAATGAGTAAACCAGGCAAGCTTCACTCCTAGTTGATGGTATGCTGATTACATCTCCACTTTGTTACGAATACTGCAAAATCGGACTTCCTTTTTATAAACAACGGCCATGGCATGTTTGGACCTAAACTCGGCCTTTCATTCAACTACGCTATACCCATTCTGGGGCTGTTTTTGTCGTTGAGGTTTTTCCGTGATTTCTGTCAGTTTGTTGGAATCGTTCTATTCCATCTCTACATAAGGAAGGATCATTCATAGGCAGTTAATTTAAGCGGTATCCATTTCTAGTGGTGTTCAACAGATATGTTTGATCTCTTCCTTCTTCGGAATTAGGTGATAGATTCAATTCTGGAATAAGCGCTTGAAACGAAGCTTCTACCTGACAGTAATCTGACTGATATTTAATGTGCGGACGACAATGAATTACTTAATTTTTCTCAAGGAAATACGCAGACTATGTTAGACCAGTTAATTAATGAGGCTGGCCTGTATGATGTGCACCAGTTAGAAAAGTATGCAAGACAACCAATCTACAGAATCATTTTGGCGAATTCTGTGAAAGATAGTGAGGCGGCTGATTGACTGAGCTCATGATGTGGCTTCGTAGTCAAATGGATAGATCAACTGCTGCATTTAAAACTTCTGTTACTGTTGCTACTTCAAATTCAGACGAAGTGCAGGTTAAGCTACTTCTAAACAAGAGTAGAACAGGCAAGTTTCAGGCATACCTGAGTGTATACTGGTCGTTCGTTCACCTTATGATGAGCGCTATTACGTCCGCATTTCTTTATTCGATCAAAGTTAGCAGTACTTTTGAAAGATCTCTGTTACAGTGATACCACGGTGACATGGTTTAGTTTGTCGAATTCATATACATTCGCTGTGATCCTAATGCATATTTACGGACATTTTTCTTAAACTCTGTTCATATCAAGTGGCATTCGACACGAATCTCCGTTCTCCTTTTACCTTTGCAATTGTGTGGTGGACGATATTCAGAAATGACATTAACAGGTTTCAAGGGTCTCGTGTGGGAGCTCTTGTCTAGTACTGCAACATACAAGCTGGCTGTCTACTGTAATTGTCCGTTACATTTACGGATCAACTTCGGAGCAACATGGAGACAGCGAGGGTTAACTTCCTCCCGAAGTAAGGGGTTCCAACAACAGTCCTGTAAAAGGAAACAATACACAAACATGAGCCAAAGGCCCAGTAAGCCATGCACACGACTTACACAAACGAAAACTAAAACGGCGTCGACAGCACGCCCTGTTACGCAATTCAGGTTCACTCCGTGCCCGCTTGCTGGTCTCGACTGCACGTTACAGTACCACTCAGATGGATATTGAGAGTGCGGACGACTTTTTGTATGAGTCAGCTTCAGACAGTTTGTAGACCACACCAAACGGGCTAGAGCATGCGGCTGATCTGAATGCTATGCACTTTGCACCGTCCAAATGTACAGAGTTTTTACATAACTGAATTTCTCCTACTCACTTGCTACTGCAAGCAGGTTGAGTGTGACCAATGGTCTCTTCACTTATATTGACAGTGCTGTTTCACCAAGTTGTGCCATCGCTGAAGAGGTGTCTATAAAAATAAGGAAGACTCGTGGTATATTTGCAAATATCCGTTAGACTGAAGAATTAAAGAGAGGATTTACAATACGTTCCTGTGCTCAATCTTTTTATTCCGACTGGAGGCACGGATCATTCGATCATTAGACGCGCTTAAACTCCCGGAATTCGATCATCGTTTTCTTCTCTAGTTAGTTCGCATCATATGCACTGATTGTGTTAACAACACTGTAGTCCTTTAGCCCACATTTTGGAAGTACACAAATCTGCGACCAGTAATCAAGGAGGTAACAGAGAAGCTTATCATTTCTAGTTCACGTACCCAACTTACTGTTGATACGTCCACTGCATCACATACTGTTTAATGTGGCTGCTAAAAGCTAGAGTGAGCCGATCGATGGCGTGATCACGAACTACGTACACAGACACTCGTAACCAAGCTACTCAGAACATGAAACGCCTACGCAACTAAAGTTGACTCAGCTGGTCAAACAGAACGAAAAGAAGCAGGGAAAATGCCAGCTCATTCAACTAAACAGAAAATATGTCACAAAAACCACGAAAACAGGCACCAGCATACCAAGGTTGATATCACTAAAACTTTCCACAGCTGTTTGTCGATTGATAATTACATTCAGTTTGCCTGACTATAGTTCAATAATTCCAACAGATTGGAGGGGGCACGACAGAGAAGAATTTATAAAATTTTCCAACCGTTTGGGTTTTCCTGGTGCTTTTCTAGTAGGACAACAAAGAACACGAAAAAGCTATGACTTTAAATAAGCTCCCATGTCATCTTCTTTGAGGGTTACTCTTCATGTTGTAGTTGACTTCCAGAGGCTAGTGACACAACAAAATATCACTCACAACAGAACTGACAACCCATTTAAGATACGTCCTAACCAAGACGAACACACGCGCTTGCTGTCCTTGTCTGACACCCAAGTGGTCATTGAACGTAGACGCAGAAGCATTATTATACACAATGTACCTGTCGACAGGGCTGATGACGTCACTCAAGTAGCACACGATCTAAGTCAACGGCGACTTCTAGCAGCACTTACTGGTCTGTTTGTTCTAATAATCTTCGGCGTGAATATTCTGCCTCTGCCGGCGTACTAAGCCTTGGTAGATGCGTATCGACCTTTGTGAACAACGGAAGAAATGACGAAACAGCTTGACTCGCAGCCCATTCACAGTTACTCATTGGAATCGGGCACTATTCTGACAAAACCGGAAGGCCCAGATATTGAATGAGATAGCCGCATACCGCCAAAAAAATACCTAGTGCTTTTGCTCCTAATACAACCCCAGATGACCATCACGCAGATGCCAAATTCAATGCAAGGATTCAGAAAAACTCCACTCACCGTCATTGCAATAGGGGATGATGGGCTTAAACTAAACCACACCAGACCGACTCAGTATACATGACTGGATTCATCTGCTATGCATACTGTAGGCAGTGAAACTGCCTCCTAATACCGTACTTATACTAACTCGACTTCATTTTTCAATAAACTGGGCGAACTTCCTGTCCCCTGTTCCTGATGAAAACCATTTATAACAGATCTTGAGGAAATCTGGCGTGGGGAGGATGTGTGGGATGACGAATTGCTCATTCGGAGCATAACAACGGTTCAAAGTGTTAGGGGAATCCGTAGAACAGATGATGTCGCCCTCTATTTGGAATCACACCTAAAGACTTCAAGTATTCATGACAGGCTGCTACTGGACCTTCAGGAATCGGTCTGACAAGTAACTAACGTAACTCTGTGTTTCATTTGCTTGATTGGTGTGACTTACAAATCACCTTCCTGTGCACAGAGATGCCAGCGCGTCTTTGCACAGCGCTCTGCGTAAAATATTATCATCATCATCATCATATCAGCCATGAGCCTGACCAAAAGGTACTGTGGCTCGGGCTGCCGCTCACCACAACAGTGACGTGGAATATCCTAGAAGAAAACGTTACTAAGAAGGTTGAAAATTAATAGAAGTCTAAGCAAAAGAACTAGAAATGGTATGAATGCAGGTACGCCATTGACTGCGACACGCCGCCATCTCGGATAGCGTCTCTAACCAGCGGTTTGAGTGATCACGAGGACCCCATCCAGGCAGGCGACACCTACCCACTTTACTCAGTGGAGCAGTCAGGGTTCTCATATTTCGTGACCACGTTGTCGCTTGACCACCACGTGGTTTCACCCAACTGTTGGTGGTCTCAGTATATAATGCCCGGTACGGTAAACGCTCAGCTGGCATGCGGAGTACGTGACCTAACCATCGCAGGCTGTGCAACGTGAGTAGTTGACCAATTGATCGCGCATCCCGAGCGTTCCGGAATACGCGCCGGCGAACTGCCGCATTGCTCACGCGATCAGTCCAGGTGGGATCGAGCGACGCTTGTTCATGAGGTTTATCGACGTGATGGAAATCCAGTTCTGTCGCAACTGAACAGCTCCTTCGGAACATACCTCTTCACAGCATGTTTTCATAGCTGCGGTGATTTGTTCCCAGTGTTCGTTAGGATCTTTCACCTGACTCGAACTGGGCAACTTGTTCACCAACGCCTTCTGGTAAGCGTTCTTTACACCTCATCGCTCGAATGCCAGTTAATTACCTTGCATTTACGAGCGTGTGTCCTCTGGGTAAATGACAAAACAAAACGGGCACGCACAACAGCATGGTCCGAGTCCAGGTGGTTGCTCCAAAAGGCGCCACCTGTAACTGACTGCTATATGATCCAACTGTGTCCACGGCTGAGAAGCACACGGAGGTCTCCATGTAACACAGTGCTTCTTCCTGTGTTGAAATGCGTGCTCGAAATATAGAGACCATGGGATGCACACAGCTGCAGCAGTCTGTCGCCATTGTCAGTGCGTTGTGCCCGGACACCAAACATACCTCCCAGCCGCTTCTCGTCCGGGGAAAGCCGACCAAGCTGGGCATTCAAATCGCCCGCTAGTATGATGATGTCTGAGTGTTTAGTTTGCTTCAGAAGGTCAACGAGGGCGTCATAGAACGCATCCTTGGTATCATCCGAACAGCTGTCTGTTGGAGCGTACGCCGATATAATGAATACACACGTCTTTCTGATTTGCGTCGACAGACTTTTACCGATGTATTGAGTCTGACAGCGCACAAGCGACTGTTCACTGGGATCCAATCGAGCAAACATTGCTCTGCTCTGGAACTCAGTGCGATTCCCACTCCAGCTTGACCGCGAGATTCAGCTTCGGCGTCACCAGAAACCCTGAGAGAGAAGCGCTTGAATCGACAGTTATCTAGAGGTGAGCTCAAATGGATAACGGTGCTAGAATCGTAGACTCGCGTCTCCGACACGCAGCACACAAGCTCCAGACTTGAGAGAGTACTAGCCAGAGCAGCTTGCTGACCGACTTGTCGGAGAGTGCGGACATTGAAGGCGCCAATGTTTACCGGTTGTCTTGGCTTCAGAAAACAATTATCGCCCGAAGGCACATGGAAGGCAGAAGAAATGGGGGGTAAAACAGTAGGAGAAAGTCGTATTGGGTTAATAATGTCACTGTCGGGAGAGCGATAACTTCTGATACTTCCCGGTCGTTTATGCCGCGGAAGGGGGTTGACTTGAGGGACCCCACCCCGAGTCTCTGACTCAAAAGTCTGACCTGCGAGACAACAGGATACAGGGTTTTCTTGGGGGACCCTACCCGGAGCCAATGACTCAAAAGTCTGACTCACTTGGCAGTGAGGGGCTTGCCTAGCCCGAGGGCGCAGTGAATAAGACATTGATGTCTGATTCTGAGCACTGCTGCGCGCAGTGGATGTACTCAAAGCTACATCGGGCTTTTGGGTGATAGATGTTTTTCGACCGTATTGGATAATACGCCGGCGGTCACGGTCAACCGTTGGGCGATCGGAGTGCTCTTTGTTTGAGGGTACCTTTTCTAACCCCCTTCTTCCTGATACGGAAGACAGCAGTGCCGCAACTATAAAAATAGTTCTGCTGTATGCCCATAGGATCGTGCCTCACTACCTAAGCACTCCTACGCGGTCAGTAGTGCGACATACAATCCTATGAGTGTAACTGCTTTTCGTCTGGCTGCTCCCCTTTGGCCTGTCTGACAGGGTTGAACCTGGAAGGACCGGAGTCCTAGTCAGCATAGCCCGCCGGATCGAAACAGCACACAAGCCCGACCACCTCGTCAAGGTAGCAGTATAGGTCGGGGAGTAGAATACCATCTTTTGATTACGCTCAAACTTTGACAGTGAAAGATTTCAATCATCCGAAGCTAGATTTCAAGAACCATTGAGTCAATGCTGCAGTCTTCCTTCAGTGGAAATTTGTTCGAGGCAGTGTTTGAAGCTGGCCTGTCTTAAGACGTCCAGTACCATACGAGATGACATAAGTGCCAGGTGCCGTCTTGTGTCGAATCCATTCATACCAGCAAGGCTGACTCGATAAGCATTGTAACCATCACAGCTCCATTTGGTCGTAGTGTCATGGAATGATTGAATTCAGCTAGCTACACGGAATTAGACAACATATTTCCCAAAAAGCAGGTCTAAGGACTCGACACAAGGCAAATTTTGTAGGAATGAAGGCACGGTTCAGCAAACTTGAGTGGCGTGACTGCTTCGCCAAACTCAATTTAGATGAACGTTGGTAGGTAATCGTCGGGAAAATAACCAATGTCGTTAACAACCATGTTCCAGTAAAATAGCCCCCACCTAAGAGAAAGCGCAGACGCCTGTAGAGTGGGAGCAAACGTTTAACTGGGTTGTAACACTCGGTCTGGAACAGGTACAAAATAGAACATACTGAACATGCGTTTACCGAATGCGTGGTATGGCCCAATCTTACCATGGCTGTTGTCAAATAAGATCGATTTTGCTACCAAGGCGGCATCGCTGAAAATATGAAGGTGGATCCTTAGCTGTTCTACAGCAAAGTCGCAACATAGACAAGGATTAAGGTTGAAATTTCACAACTACAGACCTCTGGTGAGTTTACCAATAAAAATGCTGGGGAGGCCAACACTGAGTACGCAATATGGAAATGTGCGTAGCTGCAAATAGTGAAAGACTTTTGGATTCAAAGGGGCAGCTTGACTGATTTACCTTGAATTTCAACGTCGTAATTCAGGGTCAGTTTAGGGAACTTACTAACTCACAAATCGCATGGTTTTTATGTGATATTTCCTGTCGTCTTGAATAGTTGACTCACCGAATTAGCAGAACCGCTGTCAGTACATTTCAATTGATCCATGATAACTAGCAATTTACTGAAAGCGGAAAACAGTTCACAATCACACCTATCTTCAAAGAGAAATGATCCAGCAAACTGTCAACTAACAGTGTTGCTTTCTGTAGCTTTTAAAGCAACAGAATGCTCAGTAAATAACTCTCTGCAAGCTGATTTTGAAGACTTCCAACTCGTTACCAAGGTGCAACACGGGTTTCATAGCAACCGCTAATAGATCACGAATTTGGTGACTGCTTCTGATGTTCGAACGAATGCTGTTGACGCTGGACTAGCCATAAATGCGGTTTATCTTGGCGTTTCCAAAGCCTTTGACAAGAGTGGTCGTTTCATCTTGGTTCTGAAACTCGATAGTTTTGGCCTTGATGCTTGCTTAACCACGTGCCTTAACCGTAGGTTCAACGTCAGGACGAGTGGACAGTTGTCGGAATACTTCCCTGCCCAAAGCAACATTCCACAATGATCCATCTTGTGACTGTTGTTATTCAATCTTTTCGATTTTGAACCACCTAGTACAGTCAGCTCACTGATGTTGCTCTACCTCGATGATACAGAACTTTGGCGAGTTCTGGAGTGCCCGAACGATATGGTAAACTTACAGAACAATTTCAACTGTTCATAGAAAATAGCTTGCTGTTCTTTGCCAAAGAGAGTAAAGCCATACAAACTCGCCATCACAACTATACTGTTAATTTATTTGGTGGTACGAAGCTACTTGTATTAGTGTGCGAACGACATCTACGGACCAAAGTGGCAGGCATATTGCATCTGTCCACAAACTGTGCAGCCATTACTAAGGGGGCAAATAACTGTGAAACACCTAGGAAGAATTTATGAAACTTTCTACCTCAAGCGTTCTTCACTAAGTGACCCTTTATAATCCACTCAAAACTGGAAACGATCAAACGAGCCTGTCGTCCTCATCTTGAAAGATTTGGTACTCATTGAAGGTGTTCACAGACAGGTCATCAGAAAAATTATAGGGTTGTCAAGAAAGGCTAGCAGAATTAGGTCGATTCTCAATAAATTGCGGACATCCCAGTAAAGACCTAATTCACACTTAAGAAATACTCCAAACCCGAGCCACCCTTTAGCAAATCTTTTCCCACTAAGTAGGGAAGAACGCTTAAGAGGTCACTTGTTGAAACTGAGTAGTGGAATAGGCAGGTTACTTTGTAGACAGAACTGCTTCATAGTTAGAGACTGTTCACACTGGAACGCATTGCCCAACTCTATAGGTCACGACTGAGTCGGTTGGGTTTTACAGCATTACTGGATCGGCACACACGTCAGACAAATCGCAATACAAGTTTCCTAATCGCTATATTAGTTCAGTCCCACAAGTCATCAAGTACACATATCTGACGGAATGTTGTTCCAGTGTTCGTTGCTGCTACAATTGCAGCCACATACTTTATTGAATATATCTTTGAGTCATGTTCACTCACTTTTCATTCATATCAACGAGCTTTTCAACACCAATTTTTACTGACCAGCAGAAAGAGGGGGACTCGCACGGAGACATTTTTCTCCCCTCTAGGACAATCTGTGGATCTGTAGTTTAGACCTAGGATATATCTAGTGATTTTCCGTTATTTTCCGTATTTCATTCAGAACAATAAGTTAGTTCATCCATCATTGATTATGTCGTAGCAACCCGTGCCTATGAATGACTGATGCACCCTCATGGATGATGAAGCTGACAAAACCATAGATTCGAAGCAAATACGGTCTTTCATATGCAGTTGCGTTGTTTTTCGATTTTTTGAATAAATGCATGAAAAATAAGTTTATTTGCTATGTGGATATTTAAGGCATTCTGTACCAATGTCCAATTCAGCTACAAGAAATCCTTGTTGGATTCTAGAAGTCATTCAGAATGGCAATATATATTTGGCGAAAAGTTCTTACTTTTAGCTGCCTAAATATACCTGGTTTAGCCATGAGAATGTCGTGCAAACAACAAGCTCGTATTCATCGGCCATCTGTTAGTACTAGTCATGCCAATCAGAGCACCAGATTACTTCGCATGTCTGGCTGTTTTTTACTAATAAAGGACATTTTTGTGTACATGTGTAATTACAAATCATACACATCTTTAAGCTTTTTCATGTTTTGAACACTAAAAATCAGATAAATCTCGCAAATCACGGTTGCTATTTCCTACTTATTTGGACATCTCAGTCCGAAGAAAATTATAACGTTTCAAAATGGAATATGATCTGCCTTTTTCGATATAAGTTTTGTCGGAGTAATAGAATCTCACTGCTATCCACGCTCATGCCAAGCATCGTTTGAACACAGTTCGTCTACCGACAGTAGGAGGTTTTGACCTGACAAGGACTCACCTTAAACTGTAACACATGTCCGGATGTGTTACAGAGTTTGAGACAAGCAGCAAGTTGGCACTTAGTGTACACTTAAACCAATAACACATACATTTGTCACTGCTCTTAATGTGTGTAGTTGAAAAAATGAAACGGTCATATAAGAGCCAGCTCATTTCAGACAAGAATGCGACTGACACAACGATTGTAAATGACGTCTACATACAACATCAGAAGACAGCTGTGTGTTAGCTGTTCGCAACCAGTGGCACTCGTAAGACGTCAGTTCTGGTTAAATACAAACTACAAGAAATTCCACAGTTGACAGCTTATAACGTAGTCCAACTTGTCAAACGGACAATGAGACAGGTGGCATGATTAGCAGAACTTGACTCGGTAACCGTCAGTGGTGTAACAAATTTTAATTTTGACGCACCTCATAGACGAGTGCGTTAGTGGCACGAATAGAAAGGAGATTCGGTATGAAAAGTTGCTGATTGTTGATGTCTTGTGTCTTCAGTTTTAATGGTAGCTACGACTTTTCGTTTCTGAAATGGGTACATTAAACCCAACCTTACGTACTAACACCTTCAAATAATTTGCAAGCATTCTTGAGCCTAACATCTATTGAATATTGAAATTGTCTGTAAGATATAACATGTTTCTAAAATTACGCAAATGTGGCCTACACTACAGAGTACTGATACAAGGTGTTGACCTGCATATAACCAAGATGTGAACCTAATTGTGGACATTATAGGTTTGTCGACCAGGCCTAAAAAGTTTACTTCTTCACCAACACCTACACTGCCTAACGTACAGCATAAAAACAATACACACATGCTTGAAAAAAGTACTGGTCAAGTCTGTGTCACAAACCACTTTGAATCGGAGAACTTGAAATATTACATCGATTTTTTTTTCAATGGTTAAAAAATATCGCAGTCTTCATATTATGCATGCACAACTCCAATCTTTTGTCTACATAAGCAGACGGAACAATTTAGTATCCAGAATGTAGTAACCACCATCTTGCCAAACTGCCCACTATAATTTTGAGATCGTCGTGCGTACTGGTTGTTTGCAGTTGGGGTAGGTTACATATGTTTAGCTATCAAGTTGTAACCGTAACTGCCAGAATGGTCACATGATTGAATGCGGTGTGACGTCACGTACGGCGACACCGGAACGCTGTACAATGTTGGAAACATTCATCAATGTAGTTGTTTTGTATTTTTCTGGATATTTTTTTGATTAAAAACTTCACACACCTAAACGGTGAAGGTCCTGTCAATTGGGGAAGTGCATTTGGGTGTTTGGCGTGTCAATGCTATGTTCAGCACCCCTTAACTGGCACGAATTCAGGTCACACTTTACAAGAGAGCAATACCTCCGGTTGAACGAGGCGAATATAAAACCCACCGATTGACAGCGTGTGTATCGTTTTGAATTCTAAATCGACGCCGTTGATGAACGTTTCGACGTGGACGGTAAAGCGGATACTCCAAAAAAATCCTTAGTTTATAGATAACGTCAAAAGTTCTCTCTCCGTTGGTGATGCTTACTGCAGACTGCAAGCAATGACTCCCGACGTAGGCCGTCGGAGATTGCGATGTTTACTTACGAGAGAAACCAAGCTGGATGAGCCGATAAGTTGCAGAATTTATTTAGACGACCTCCAGAAAGTGTGCAGTGTGGTCCAACAAATGTCAGTGAGTAGAATTCTGCCAGAGTTTTGAACGCACCTGCGGCCACTGATTTCAATGAACTGGTCATCTGTGATAATAACCTAAATTCGGCAGCTAATTATCAACATATTGAACAGTTATTACGCAAACACATGAGACTAACAAGTAAAATAAGGTCGCAACTTAACTGAAACACATTGAAGGCATGGTTAACTTTCTTTTGCAAAGATTTTTGCACAGTGAATTCGAAAGCCTCTGAGGACTACCGCCTCGATAAAGATAGGTAAAACACAGTCTCACAGTCCAGCCATGCAACCAAAAGAATGCTTTGAAATAGGGAAGTCGAATGCCATACTTCCTTCCATCTCTTGTCAGGAACAGTCTCACATGAAACATGAAAGTTCATAACTGGGTTACACGAAGTACTTGCTGAATCCGCGGAGGAATTCGGTTATCCTTCTAGCTTTGTCGCAGGCGTTTTTGTTATGATTGTGATGACTAGGATAGAAGTCAGTGGTAGTGTGCAGTGTTGTTTGATTGACACTGGGGTGGCAATCTCATTGGTTGAGTCAAAATCAGGGAGGTTTGTTCAGCCTTGTGCGATGGCCAGTGGAACAGTGGATGGATTTACTGTTGAAGTTAACTGTCTGGCAGAATATTATGTCCGAATCAGTGATCACATAGTCAAGCAGCCTCTCGTCATTTTCTCAGACACGCCTCAGACTATATGAGGGGGCGGATTTTCTTGATTGCGCTGAGGTCCATGATTGATTTGAAGCACGATGAACTCGTAACGAACTATAGGTGTGGTTCCACTAATGAGAAAGTGCAGCTTGTGAGAAACTACAGCTTGGACGAATTGAAATGAACTCATCTAGATCAAACGAACTTGGGACAACCGGTTTTGAATGAAGTAATAAGAAAATTCACGGGCTTGTTCACTACTGATCAGGACCTGTACGGTTATTGTAGCTGGATTGAATAGGGAATTCCGTTCGAGTCGAAGCGATTTCGACTTCTAGTTACTAGGAGAATTCCAACATACCTGCAACTGCAAACTGAACGACAAGTAAAAGACATGTTGGAAGAAATCATGGGGGAAGGCGGACAGCCCGTTCACTTCTTCCGTCATGTTGGTGAGGGTGCTCAGTGGGAAGCTTCGATTTTGCGTTGACTTTAAATGGCTCAAGCAGATTAGAGCCAATAAAGTGAAAGTCTTCCTAGGAGTGTCAGAAATGTTTGCTGAGCTACAGAAGTCCAGAATATTCATCGCGTTGCACTTGCGGTGCGGATATTGGCAGTTTCCAAGCAAGCAATCGGACCGAGATAAAAGCAGCTTTTGTGGTGGGAGAAAAACAGTATTGCTTCAATTGTATGACGTTTAGACTCTCGGGTACTCTTCTTACATCCAGACGATTGATGATTACGTGCTGGACGGATTACAGAACATTGTTGTCTATGGAGGTGATATCGTCGTCTTCGTCGTCAGTGAGGAAAACATTCGATGCATGTCTCAGCCGTGTTGCAGATTTACAAAGCTAGTCCACGCGGCAATAGTCCAAAGTTACAGTTGGCGAGACAAACTAGTATTACTCAGTCACAAGGTCAATCTGAGCGAGTTCCAACTGCTGCTGGAGAAACTGATGACGATCGAAGCTACTCCGCTACTAATATCGAAGACGATTGGGTTCTACAACCACTTCATCAAAGACCTCACTGACCTTGCAGGTCCATTTTGTAAAATTCTGAAGAAATATTTCTAGTCTCATTGGTCAGAAGGAGCCAGTCAAGCTAATGTTAATATCTAACGATTGATGAAGTAGAAAGAACTGACCCTGAAGTTGCCGGTGAATAGGCAGAGCTTTGTTGTCGCAACTGATGCAAGTGATGTAGAAATCAGAGTTGTGCTGAAGAAGAAATGCGATGTTGTTGGATATGTCAGTCGGGTGCCAACTTCTACTGAACAAAAATATTCACTGTCAGAAAGTGAGCGTCTGGCGGAAATGGAGGCCATATTGCCTAGTCTGCCGTTTGAATATGGTAAACAAACATTTGGAATGGATTAAATCAGCGATCGACCCGTAAGGAAAGCTGCCTGGTCCGGCGTTATAACTACAGGAGTATGTTTCCTGGAAAAGATAACTGTGTCTGTGAGTTGCTTTCTCAAACGCAACACATGGATGAGGTCCACAAGAACGTGATCAGAGTTGGTAATGTTGAACTGGAGAAATATCCCAGAAAGTTACAAGCAGCACAGAGGATGAATATTGCGATCTGGAAGGTGACTAACCGACTTCCATCTGGAGGACAATCGCCAGAAGTTGAGGAAACTCCGGAAGTAAAAGCTTTCAGAATGCACTGGTCAGAGTTGCGGTTGAATAGTGCCGGAATTTTAATGCGTCAACTGCGGGAGGGAATAAGCGTGCCGGTTATACCGACGGAGTTGAGAGCGACGATTGTGGGCGGCTCACATAGGTTGTCATCGAACATATGAAGTAGTGAAACAGAGGATGATGTTGACAACTACGTAGTGACCTACCAGCAATGTCAGCTGCTGAAGAACACGAACCACTTGAACCAGCATCGAACTCAACTGATCCTGGCCGGTGAAACTGAAGAATTAGGTAAGTTAAATGTGAAAGGCTCCTTTCGTATAATCTGTTCCACTAATCAGTACATCGTGGTCATGACTGAACTTTCCGCGAAAAGGATTGAATCACCTGCTGTACCCGATCAGCGTGTAAATTTTGTTATGCGCGACGGCGATAGAACACATCCTTGCAGATCACGGAATGCCACAAAGAAATTGACTCGTCAAGACCCATGCTTTGAAAGTGAAGAGTTTCGGAACTGTTTGGAGCGCTTGGGAATCAAAAATTTCGGACGACGTCATATCATCCTCAATCAAATGGACTGATGGAAAGAAACAATCGCACAATCAAGGAGTGGTTGGCGAAGAAAGGTAGAGACTGAGAGGGAATATTACCGTCGATTCTGTTGATCCACCACTCAGCCAAAAAGAACAACGAAGAAGTCGCCGTTTCAGCTACTGTGTTGGCGTGTGTCACGCCTGCCAGCCAATCGGGAAGTTGGCTCACGGAGAGACCGACGGATGAGCACGCTCAAATTAACAGAAGCTCGAAGGTCGGCCAACCAGAACTTGATAAGTGCACAAGAGGTTTCCAAGAAGCAGTCGACTACAAATTTTTATGTCGGTGTACCATGTCCGAACCTTGTTCGAAGGTTAAGGAACAGAGACCGGCGAAGTCTGGATGCAACTAGACCCTGAGCTAGGACGTTTACTGTCAAGATAGAGGGGACCAAGTATAGTAGTGGACCAGTATATTTGATTGAGTATGCGAAGCGCTAACGTCGAGTTCCTGAAAGCCAGTTTTGTGAATGGTATGGCACCCGGGTCAGTAGGGAATGCACACCAGGTGTATCAACATCACCGAGACCGGTACGCAGATCGTCGAGAGAACGACGAGAACCGGAACGACTTTTGCTGCATCTGGAATAATTTTTACGGGAGAGGAATGTTGTGAGGACAGACGATCGCACAATACTTCTCACATTACTGCTCAGTAGTCAGGCAGGATTATGTGGTATAATGCCGAAGTACCCGAGAGAAAAATACATAAAAAATACATCGGAGTGCACACTAGCATAAAATGATGTTTTCCATTCACGAAGTAGGCAGTGGTAACCGTAGAAACCTTGACGCCCTTGGATAAATGTTATGTGCAAATGAGCGTTTAGCTGTGATGTTCAGGCGTATAGCTCAAGTATTAATTCTCCAAATCAACACTGTGCGACGTCCACGTTCCTTTTCACAACACTAGTTTTACATGTCGTATTCGTTGAAAGGCCATGAAGTGGTGTGTCAACGTATACATCATGATGAAAATCTAGGAGGCAGCTGTTGAACGGAACTAACATACTGAACAAACACAAAGCCAGTAACTAGTGGCATAAACAGAGGAACCACGTAGACTGCATTAAAGCGTCAATCCTGAGTTAGGTCATGCATGTAAAAAGGTCTGCAAAAATTGAAGCTTAGTGAAATTGCATCAGGTGAACAGTTAGTCTGATTTCTCGACTCTTCATTTCCCCCACTCATTTAGAAATATAATCCCCTACTTCTTGGTAAAAATTGTGGACGTTTTGGTACATTGTCTGGAGTTGCGTCTCTGTATATTGTCTACTAGAGATTATACTTCCTAGG
>LOND01020280.1:0-11800 GCA_014220965.1 Paragonimus kellicotti
GGATGATCTACAATAAACAGACTTGCGTACATGGATAAATAATTTAGTCCTGACCAATCTATGATCTGTGCTACATTCAGCACCGCGCATCACTCGCGTGATACGCACTTCACTAATGTCGCGCTGCCGCACAATCACGTAGTCAAGCAAATGGTGATGACCGCTTCGTGGATGAGTCCACGTCGTGATGTCGCTCGCATCCAGCTGGAATCGAGTGTTTTCGATAAGCAGTTCGTGAGTATTGCACAGACAGAGCAGGCGCTCGTCGTTCTCGTTAGCCGAACCACGGTCGTAGGGTCGGAGGATTGTCGGTCAGGTTACCGAGTCGCGCTCAACTCGAGCGTCAAGTCACTCAGAACGAAGATTCGGTCACTCACTGATGCCGGTCGGATTGTTGCAGACAGTTGATTATAGAAATGGTCCTTCTGTATCAGCCGTTTGACACATAGTTGGATCATAAACACCAAAAATTGTGGCACACTTACCTCGACTGATTCGTAGGCTTATCCACAGGATTTGCTAGCTGGTTCATATACACGCACAGGCGCAGACACACAAGACAACTGTTTAACTGATTTTGACACGGTTGCCTTAACCTTCTTGTGATTATGTCCCCGAAACTGATTGAGCGGCAGACCGGCGATTGATTACCCCTAACCCTTCGGTTGTCTGCTGCAAATTCACACTATTTGTACCAACCGCCCTATCCAACTTGAAGCTCACTTGGCAGCTAGACACTGGTGTTTTGAGGATTATACTCTTAACATGAAAGATAGAAAATGCATACGGCATTCTTTTTGGTTAGTTACAGAATAAAATCAGTCACATTAGATTGAATGTAATAAACACACTTTATGCGATAGTTCGTGTAGAATCTGTCAGGATTCTCGGCTATACGCAGTCTATCGGGGCAGCTGTAAACCTCTTGATTCAGGGCAGAACAAGACAGAACGTTGAAGGTTTACTCGGATAAAACTGGTTCTGTACATAAATAAGCAACGTTAGCAAATTACACAACTTACAACCAAGTGAACTCTGTGCACGGAATTTAACCGTCAGCAAATAACCAATAATACGGTAGCGTAAACAGTCCAATGCGGCGGTACAAAATAAACAAAGGGCGAGTTCAAGTGAGAGTTCGTAGTGTCTACGCAGAGTGGGTTACGTGTAATAATGTAAGAAATGTTCGTCCAGTATTTAATGTAATCAATACATGGGGATATATATTAGGACCTACAGTACGACAGTTTGACCAATGGATTATAGGTATGGGAGCAGTTAGGATTGGCATTGTGCACACCACTGGCCGTGGACGGGTGGCCGGGCGGTAGCGTCGATGCGCGGGGTATGGAGGTTCGGTGGTTCGAGCCTCCAGTCATCCTTTTGCCATCGAACTCTCCATTTCACTTGGAGTAATCCGAACACAACTCCCATTGATTCTGGCCGGAATCAACAGTTCGGGTTAACGCGTCTTACATCTGTTGATATCAGAGGAAATGCTTAGAAAAATTCACTTGGAATTTCGTTCTTATTAAATGTGACGGAGAACGAAACCGGCCACAGATCGTGGAGATGAGATCATCATTAAACATAGACGAAATATGACCTGTAGCCACAGAAATAGGCCACTTTGATTACAACATTAGGACCGATCAAATTATGACGTCATAACCTAAAATTCATCAGGAACTTTCTGCTGCAGCATGTTGTCTTTTGGAAAGTCCTATTACTGGCGTTGTCCGGTTTAGTTCACAGAACGACGCCTGAGGATCGGGATTGTGATTAAAAATTGACATCACTCACAAATTAACAGTGATTCGTTCACAACGGTAAATAATTGATAACAACCAAGATTAATTCCTTCCTACCCTAGCCAGACGACTGCTTCAGGTTAACACACATTTCCTACCGGCGAATCCCAGCACAGGCCGAACCTGTGACTGATAGATATTAACCAGTGTTGGTCATACACACGAAATACCAGAACTAATTGTGTGGCATTTGCGTATTGAGACGCATTTTCTCAATGTTTATGGTCAGCAAGTCTGTTTGAAAAGTCTTCATAGCAACAGAAAATCACTGATTATCGACATGTCGTTCAATTCTACACGGGTCGTTTGCCAAAATCCACTTATCGGTTTGTCTGTATGGACGCCATAAGTCCTGTCAAGTTCATCCCGATAATTAATAAAAACACTTAGAGAGGATTGCTCACCAACATATTATGGCCTGTTTTTATTTACAATACAATACGTCATCATAGAGAGTTTGCTTTCTTCGCAGACCGTTGAAGTTCTGTCATATCTTTTCTCGACTGAGTTATATCACGATTCAATCTGTATAAAATCATAACACACTTCCATGTCTTCGGAGGAATGTAAGTTTTTCACAACACTGTCGACAAGTTCGTTACAAATAGTGATTTTAGGAAATCATGAGTACTAATGGAAATCAAAACTTGAAAAAATCATATTGTTAACAAATAAAAATGAATTATTTTTTATTCACATAGGCTGCGTGCAGTCTTTCTTTTTCACAGTTTCTTCCGGCAAGTTGCACTAACCGCAGTGGAATGCCAGTGAAAAAAGACTCTCAATGGAAAATCAGCAGTACCCGTTTCCATCAGTGTTGACCTCTTAGAAAGGCTAGTTCGATATCACGGTTGTGTGGGGGAACGTTCAGCGATCCGTAATCAGCTCATGATATTTCATTACGTCGTAAAGTCTCACGGCACAATTGCGTTTTTTGAAGAGAGGAAAAGATCAAAAGTCACACTAGTTTGTAGATTTAACGTCTGTTTGAGTACTTCTTACAACGGCAGTTTACAGATCCATAACAAGGTGACTAAAATATAGAAGAAGAGGATTGTCCAGATCCTCGCTTAACACAACAGAATAACTTAGGACAAGTGATTTCCGAAGTTTTCCAACTTTTACCAAGAACAGCAAACTAAGGGATGTCACTGTCATAAGTTTCGACAATCCTTGCAGGAGTGATTCAATCAACTATAGGCCATAACATTACAGATACTGGCCATGTTCGTTCCAACGTTATCCTTAGAAAGGATAATAACAACTAACGTGAGACACCCTTTTACATGGGCTGCTTTCGAATGTATTAACTCTTAGGAAGCTCCAAGAGTTGCAAATCACAGGTAAGCATTAGGTATGTGTGTAAACCGAGGATTGTCCTCTGCAACAGGTCTGTTGTATTGATTACCCTGGATGTACTTCATATTTACATGTGTTTGATGTATCCAGAATTGTAAGATTCCAGTGGGTTGCCTGTTGACATAACCTAGGTGATACTCATCCTTCGGGAATTTGATAGCCAAGACAGCAGGTCAGGAACTACTGATCGTGTTTAAACTAAATAGTAACACTCGTAACAGGCAAGTGTGTTTCCATTCGAAACATTTGCTTCGCTCAAACAAATCCACATAGAACGGGTAGATGAGAAACGGAGATGTGCCTGTCCAACTGTAGTTGGAATTGCTAGTAGACAACCGAACAGCAACACACACCACTCCACTCATGTACAATGATCGAAGCCGTATTGTATCACATGTGCGCTGGTCAAACTAGTCCCCGTTAAAAAGGGCAGTCCTTTATGGAGCATTACATTTGCCTTCTTAAGAAAAGTGGTGATTATGGGCTACACAACGGTAGTTCGTAGGCGCGTCCTCCATCTAAACGATTAGGAATAAGCAAAATTCAAGTGCTTAATGCAGTATAGCACATAGTGCTTAGGGACGCACAAAACAAAAGTGAATTCTGCATTGTCTAAGGGACGTTTGCATTAAGAAGTCGAAAACTGGCGCAGGTTTGTTTCCTTTTTGTAAGTCAGGTATAAACGTTTTTTTGTAAAGGTCTCTCTGTGTTGCTAGAATAAGTACTACGGTTTGATGGTGTCCACGAATTGGAATCATTCGCATCTTACGTAAGTTGGTTTTCCGAAGTTCTTTTCTGTTGTCGGTTTAAGTGGACTGTTTGGTGAACTCTGTTGGCTTCCCCAGCATTGTTGTGAACAGCTGGATGTAGAGCCTCTAAAAAGATGATCGTAATACATTTTTAACTGTGACGAGACTGCTCAACATTATTGGACAACAACAAGCAGAATTATGTGGTGGGTGAACAAGTCTAAGGCGTGCTTACTCCTGCAATCAGCGGAATACTTCAGAGTGACTGTAGCGTATAGTCAATGCTCTAAGCGGTTGGATCAAGGATAACACGACAGTCATTACTGAGCGGAAAAGGCCAAACATGCTAGAAATGACAGGTGGAAATCGTCCACTGTCTGTATCAACCAAACGAATAGAACCCAAAAAATATATACAGGAAGTTTAAGTGAAAAGATCGCCGCATTAAAGGAAGAACATCTGGTACATAAACTCTAGCACACAAGCAAGGTCGTAACGTGATTTTTCGGAAGAATTTTCGCGGTACTGTTTAGAGAATCACGGACCAAAGAGCTCTAAGGACTGCATCGTTACGCCTCCCCCAGTTAACTCACTAGTGTCGTTTTTGTCGAAGTATGTTAGCATCTCGTCGTTTCAAATAAACTGCACTGGGAGCCAATGCGGTATGATAAGGAAAACGCACTAGAGCGTGAATAAATTGTGTGAACAGATATCTCGATGTTTAAGGAAATGTTACACCAAAATGGTAGTTGTAGAGGGGAAGTGTTGACTTAGGCTTGGTACCTTTTCAGCATAGGCCAGCGTTGAGATCAACGATGGAATAATCTGCTCCCCTCTGGTAATTTTTGGTTTGTAGTTGCAATCCCCGAATACTTGGTTTAAGGCACACTAAAGCAGGAAAATAGAATCAGACGAGTTTCGAACTTGGAACAACAGATTTTTATTCATCATTTCGTACTGAGATGTCCATGTCGGATCTTTCTGTAATATCTTTGTTAAATCATCGTTTCGGATGCGCTTGCTGGATTTTGCCCTGGTAAGAAAGAATCCGGTCTAGCATTGTTGTTTATTGTTTCCCAAAACGCAATATGAGAAAACAGAGACTGTCAAGCGTTGCAACTGATGATCATCAAATTCTATGTAATGAAATCGCGTGGCTTCGGCCGTATTAGTCACACAAATGAGTGTTCTGTTCTAACTCACAGAAATGCATGCAGGCGATGAGGAAGTCAGGCTGAAATCAAGTACGAAATACGCATCCATTGATTGTACACTTAAACCCTTTAGTGTGACCACTATGTCAGACCACCTCCAAGCAACGACCGGTTTGGCTGAACCCCACAATCCATCTGTTTCATATCTATCAAACAGTGACCAGCTGTCAGCGTCACAAAAATGACCCCTTATTTAACATCAGCCACTTCTTCATACACGACCAATGTTTCAATTATTAGATTAACCAAAAAATTATTACCGTCGACCTTGACACACATCACACCACTCTAATCACAATACGTCTTTGCTAAGATAATAAAAGAAGGTTTTATGACCGTGTTTGAATATATAGGAATTATTCATTGGTGAGTAGATCTACCTAAGTCTCAGGCTCGCTGTACTGTGATTCCACAGTAATTTGAACTGGAAGACGGAACAGATAGTATTGTTTCTGGTTTCACTACGGAACAGACTCATCGAAACTGATATCCAACCGCATGGGATTAAGCAAAAGTGAAGTTGTGAACATAGCTGACAAGTGGTTGGTGAGCGATGCGGTTCAACTGCCTACATGGTGAAAAAGGATCTCAAACCGAGAAGATATATTTACGGAAACTCGGTTAGCAGCTACGTGTCTAGTTTGTTAGTGTCTAGAACAAAATTACAGAGATTTTTCAGTTTACTGTTCAACGAGAAGACCACCGAGACATCATATGAGATAGAATAAACTAAATTTTTTGGACAGCAACCGCTGACTTCCCAACTGTCTCTAAAGACACAATATCGGCTCACTTGCTTCATACGAAGAAGGTGTAGATGTATTTGCAATTGCCAGAATAAGTCGATACCCGAATTGGAGAAATACTAGACAACGTAGATCGTTTCATATTGGTGATTTACACATTTCCGAATCACGACTTGGGATTGATGGGGACGATTACCAATGATAAGTGTACTGAAAGAGAGAATCAAGTTACTGACATGCATTGTGCACTGCATTGGCTTCCTTGAAGACCAAAGGAAGCAAAAACGCCATGTATTGCTCAAATAGATATCCAAGCTATCACACGGGTAGATTGAAATCAATTGCTGCCAGGGAAATTACTTCTCTGGCATCAGCCAGTCAAATAACTTAACAAATTAACCGCAGCTGACAAACGTGGATGAACTTGGATAGCACAGCACTGTAGCTAACTATGGCATGAAGCGAATTTCCAGTCACTACTCTCGAAGGAAATGGGATCAGGGAGATAATGTACTGATCAGATAGGTAGATAGATCGCTGTTGGATGTGAGTTACATTCATTTCGGGATAATCCAGGTTTATTTTGCTTAGAGTAGTTGGCTTCGACTGGAGTGTCATTGAGACTTACGCAGAATGATCGATAACTACACACGTTCGACAAACATTAACGACTTAAACTGATATTCTTATAATAGGACAAATCATGTAATCAGCAACTATTTGTGAATTCCTCTCTCAGATAATCCTTCAGGTCCCAAACATTGTTCTCACTGAAGCGATTTTACTCCACCTGCTTCGTTAAGACAGCATTCCATAACAGTGAAGCAGATGAGGGCTGTGCACTGGTCCACCTTCCGGAGATCGTACCGCAAGTGGCTGAGGCTCACGGAAAACTAGTTTGTTCGTAAAAGCTGACGAAAGTTTTCAACGACTGCCTGACAAAAGTTTCTATGGAAAACTTCATTACGATTGAAACTTTGCCACTTCTGATTAGTACCGAAGGTATACTGGTTGGCTTTCCGCTTTTTCTACGTTACCGCCACATATCTCGCATGTAGTGTCTTTCCATATATGTAAGTAGGACTGCTCACAGGATTTAAAATTTTAGACGGGTCCTCAGTAGGCAAATACAGAAAAGCCGCCGCTATATATTATTTTCGGACGCTACTCTACGAAGAATATAGGTGTAGATTAACGATGGCTTTAATCCGATAACTCTGATCACTGTGGGCTACTGAGAACCTTTGTCTGAATTGGGATCAATCAATAATAGTTGATACATTCGAAAAAAACGCAGGTTTTTTGGAAATCTCAGACGAATCACTTCGGCCTCACCCACCAACTGGAGTTTAACATCCATCACAGTCCATTGATCGGCTGCAGCCCATGGGGCAGATACTAGGGCTGATCAAAAATGATTTATCCTAGATAAGGATCTACTCATGCGATTCTTACACTTCGTCAAAGACTGCAGCGATGTCCTACGTACCATCAGCCGAAAATATATGTTTTATCTTCTACAACGGGATGCTCGATTCAACCGAAACCACGAAGAGGTACCAAGTGAGTGCCTGAACATATCTACGGCGTTCTGTTTCACTACTTAAGCTAATAATACAGTTTTTTACGATATACCAGCAAAAGTAAATTAGAAGAGCTGCCTATACCAGTAGTGTCCGTTTTCATAACTTTCGCGCTGTTTTGTCCTAGAAAATATAATGAAGAATTGTTGCTGGCATTTCGTCTCAGTGAAGAACAGGTATTTCTCCTTTGTGGAGTCTTCACAATACTTCACACGCGAGTAACTCAAGCCTCACTACCAATGACCAGGTGGTAGAATGACAGTCAATAAGATTCACTAATTAAGTCATTTGGCTGCGCCCACTGCGGGGTGGTGGTGACAGAAAACAAACCAGTTACTCCCATTGCATGCACTTGATTATCCGTTTGGGTTAAAAAGCTTCCACTATCTCCCCAGATGGACTGTGAATAACGTGACTTCCTGGAAGAAATTATATGATGTGATTAGCGGATTTGTGAGTTGGTACGATGATTTCGACGGAAATGGGGGTCAAATGAGTAAAACAGGTTTGTACTGTCGGAAAACGCCTTGCAGCAATAAAGCGTACAAGATTTTAGAACGTCATCTACTGTTATGTAGACATACTGTTGCGTGGTTAAGTCGTTGTGGTAGACAGAGGGTTTCAATGGCATGAAAAGATGCGGAAGAAACAAAGTAATGGTTCTTATTTTCAAGACTGGTTTGGTTTTTGTCGGTCTAAGAAAGTTCTGTAAAGGGAAAGCGTTCCTCCGAAACAAAATCGGTTATCGATCGGAGTCAAATGAGCGTAGCTGTGTCTCCTACCGAGACGGTTGAACAACCTGTTTGTCACTCAAAACGAAAGGTGACTGAACTGTCAGATGTGATAATTCGGTCGTGCTTAGTGTGATGTCAGTGGCGCATTGGTCAACAGGGCTGCCTCATGAAAATGTGGCTGATCATCTAGTCCCAACCGCGTCAAGGATATGCACTACTGACGAGCTCTAAAAAAAGCGAAAGTCGAGTCTAGTGCTTCTTTTTGAAAGAGGTCGGCTGAAAAGCCTATGCAAATGCGACAGCTGTGATTAAACGCGAGTGATGTTCATCTTGAAATCAAAAGAGAGAAGCTCTTGAGCAACCTCAGGAACTGTGTTACTTTACGGCTGCGCACAAAACAAGAGAAGAAAATCATTTTCAAATTCCAATTCATGGTTACATGCGAACAATCTCCATTGGTGGCGTCAATACCTTTACGGTTAAACGCATTAGGATACTTATGTCCAGTTGAAAGCACGTTGATTGTCATTCACCTGGACACTGACGGACTGATTGATTTGTGGCATATTTGCGTGTTTGTCATTTCTGTCCGACCTGCTTATTCGATCGTGTGAATGCCTAGACAAGACAGTCGATATTGACTCGTGCTCCTACCGTTGAAGACGTTTAGATGGCGAGATACTTGGGTAGTCGTTCTTTTTGTGAGCTTTTACACCCCGCCCATTGGAGAAAGCGGCATAAAGCTGGCCAACTTTCCCCCAGCTCGAACGCTGAATTGGAGTCACCGCAGTGCTTGTCGTGGCATCATCAGGTATTGCGTTTCTTGGGTGTTCATCATTCCGGTGTCACCATGTCATAAACCGTCAGTATATTTTCGCCATAACCTCTTAGATGATTGTGAATACAGGGGTAGTTTGGTGACAGTGAACGTTTGCCGCAATCTTCTGTCTGGCCTTCCAGCGATCTCAGGGTGTGACTGTTGTTCCTGCTTTGTTAACGCTATATAATATATACAATTAACGTGAGTAACTTCTTTTTTTGACTGGCGGAATTTTAACATTGATGTCGCTGTACGAAACTGTGAAGTCGGATCGTACGAACGACGTGCTGGTAATATCTGGATTTTTACTAAAACTTTTCGTTTCGCTTTTTTCCAACCAACTAATTAACATTCATCCTAATCTGTGCGTGGCTTATGAAAGTTGTATCACATAACAGTTAATTGACAGATGCATGGATTGTACTTTACAGCTTTCACTCGAGCGAAAAAAGTAATGTCTACTACCATTTCTCCAGCCCTGCTGTAAAAATATACAAACGTGATTCATTCAAAACCTGACTTTATGGTGCCGAAATCATTTTTACTCCTGATAAGTTGCAATCAGAGAAAGAAATGTTGACAAAAACCTTAATAGAAATGACTTTCTCAGGGAAATCTGCTGAGACTTGCAACGTGGTGAACAGGAGCAATTGTCCAATTCCATTGGCTCAAAAGGATAAGATGGTTTTGCTTGTTGCAATTCAAAGGGAACCATCCTGTGAACGATCTTTGACAAAATAAAAACCTGCTCTAGCTCGTACGTATACGGTTGTGCGGTTACGTTCAGTTCAAACCACCGGAGAACCAGTTATCCATAACCGCGTGTGAAGTTTGTCTAGCTGTTCTGTTCCACAAGCTGCTTACTCATTTACGTTTAGGTGCACTGACGTTTATATAGGCAACACAGATCGAAAAATATCTCACCAAACAGCAGAAGACGTCCGGAAATGGTTAAAACGACTGGTGATGCGACAACCTCCAACCGGCGGACCTTTGCTCGAAGACCGCACCATCGTCTATTAAATACGTCACGACAACGGACCAAAAAGCTAACCCAATTAACTCCTTCAACGTATGATTACGCAATCGCACTCAAAAGTTACTGTTAACAAAGTTGCTCTGATCCAGTTCATCGACAGGGATTAAGTGCACAAAAGTGGTTGAAGCGATCCATCAGATTAGCATTGTCTTTATGCGAATTTGTGCATGGCTACTTACCATCTGCCACTTTTTCGCCAGATGTGTAAATTGTGTGTTTTACGCTTGCGGCTCTTAACAGTAAACAAAGTATCAACATATGGAACGTCTTTTGTCTGTCACGATGAAGTGGCTGAAGAGAACACAGTATTCTGACAGTCACCTTCTGCAAATAAATTCTAGCCCAGACTTTTCATTTCGTTATTTCTTTTTTTGAAGATTAAGCATTTCACTGATAAATTCAGACGTAACTGGTGTTAGAAACTAGCTCACGTGCTTGTTTCTCTTCGGATCACAAACTAAGACACTTTTCATTCAGTCGTTGTACGACAATCGGACAGCAGCTTCAACCAGTGATTAACTGCTGTCGACAGATATGAAAAAACTTATGCAAGAACTGTGACTAAACGTGAGAGATATTTATTTATTGCCAGTAATATTATCAATAAGCATTAAGGGGTTACTAAGATGGTCCCGTTTTATGGACGTACGATTACCGTCATCATGGGAATGATGTGCCGTAGTGAAACAAATGCGTCTATGACGCAATCAATTCCACGCGGATCTGCTTTAGAAGTTGCGATAACCAAACAACGGAGTTCAGTATATACATAATAATATGTACATTGGTAGATTTGAGACCTACCCTATCGCGAAATGTAAGTGCCGCACATGAAATTGTTAATTCTAACGTCAAACTGTATGCACAGGATCAGATGATGTAAATCATAAACGTACATTCGTCGAATGTAGGAAAGTGGATAATTGGCCACTTGTCATACAAAATGACAGAAATATCACATTTGTGCTATCGTTACATACCATGTAAATGTTTTTAATACCGTGTTGTTAAATGTGCACACTATTTTGCCGCTCACATGCAACGACATTGCGGAATCTAATCTCTCGGGATTATCTTCAACAATGCGTCGCGTTTACACACCTCGCCAGACTACCGGCTGATTACATTGGTCTGTCAATTTGGAAATCCGATGGTTGTGTTTGTTAAACGTTTCCGCGACTAGAGAGACTATGGGATGATGGGACCAGACTAATCTCTCGTTAATGGACCATGAAGCAATTGCTTACATGAAAGGGATTTCCCGAATCTCAATTTCTCTCAAATTTAAATAGGACTCGTGCTGCTTAAGATTTTTCATTTCGCGAGTGGAGATAACAATAAAAGAGAAGGGAATGCCACAGCTACCCTCCAAACTAAACCCTACAGAAGAGTTACAGTAGCTAGGAATATATTTTTCAATTTTGTAATCACTACCACACACTGCAGCCCACAACAAAAGTGTACGTAAACATAAAACCTAATGACATTTCTGATACACTGTTGTTTATTTATTTCGTTGTCGTTTTACATTCCATGTTATGTTCGACTCGAAATCTAATAATCGTAATCAAATTTTGGTTGTTTCTTATGAGCTAAAGTACATTAGTATCGAAATCAGTCACTGATTTTGTCCGTTTGCATAAAAATCGGTTTGGCTAATTACTTCCCCCATGACTGATGTGCAACTGAGACAGCGACGTGCATTAGCATGTAGCGTGACCCAGCGACGTGTGTGTTAATGTGCA
>LOND01020281.1:0-26470 GCA_014220965.1 Paragonimus kellicotti
GATGAACTATCGTTCCTACGCACACTGTTCTTACAAAATGGCTATCCAGAGCGTTTTGTGGACAAGACTATGCAACGTCGTGAGAAACAGGATAAGATGACCCAGCGGAAAAGAAAGCAGTATTTATCTCATTACCATTCAAAGGGGATACGCTTGCCGAAACAATCACTAGGAGACTTAACACTGTTATCAATAGAACATTCTATGCTGCAAAATTACGTGTCTGTTTCAACTCTACTCCAGCATTGTGTTTACGGTTAAAGGATAAAGTGCCCGTTTCTGCGGCTTCTTTTTGTGTATACTCATTTACTTGTTCCTGTGGAACTAGTTACGTGGGTCGCACGACCAGGCGCTTATCTGAACGTATTCGTGAGCATCATCCAGCCTGGATCAGTAGCGGAGTCACCAAGACAATTACCAGCGCAATTGTTGCACACCTCGTTGATACACATCATACTGTCAACCTGGACTCCTCTTTTCGTCCGATTTACCGAGTCAACGCCGGTCACTCAAAAGCTGTCAGATGCCGAATTTTGGCCACAGCTGAAGCGATTGGAATTCGATTAAAAAATCCACCCTTATGTGCACAAAAGCGCTTTGTTCAGACGTTGAAGTTGCCATGGCCAACCACCCACACCACGACCGATCAAAGCGTCATGGTTCCAGTTGCGTCATAATTGTGACGTAATCGTATCAAAACGTTGTCTCCGTGTGTGCCATGACGTGTCTGACCTCACTTGAACTTGCTACTTGTTTTTGTTCGTTTCGCTCCGGCGGCCCTGTTTTACACAAATGTGTAATTGGCTCGGTGATGAATAATCGAAAACGAGCTTGTTCGCCACACCATTGTTTTCCGATGACTACCCTGGGGATTTTAACTATCTTACCACAATTATTTCAAACCGTCATCCTGAAACTTCATAGGACCATGTGCTTCAACCAACCGTTTGACGCCCTCATTCTTAGTTGACAAACAAATCCCTTGACACTCTGTGTCCGATTGTTCACTTCGCGGATGGCAAAACTTAGTATGGGTTCTTCTGGGTACATATTCCAGCAGATACTCAATCCGTACTACCAGGTCACCAGACAGTGACTGAACCACATACATACGATTACCAGAATAAGCCGTGATAAGGTTCATTGCAAGCGCTGCTTGAAATTGAGGAAGAAAACTCTTCTGTTCCTAGGGAAAGGTTATTTTGTGCACAGTGAATTGGTGCCCACCATCTCAATCTGCAAATCGTATCAACTGACGTCTGACCGTTGAGCTGAATGCATCTCCAACCTCTCAATTCCAAATTGAAGACAACATTTTACCAAAATATTCATACCTTACTGCCCAACGGACGCACAAATAATTCGAAATAACAAAACTCCAGTCGTACAGGATAGTCTTGGTAACATGATGGAGCGGGAAATGACAGATGTGGAACGTCGCCCGTGTAATTTCGGGTCGTGAATGACTGCTCTTGCCACAGCTGATTGATATTGCATAAGTCAGATGAAACGAAATTTGATTGGTGGAGCATGGAGACTGAACGTCAGTTTGCTGGTTAAATAGGGTTTACAAGTTGAGGGATTGAGTGTTTTTAGTTCAGCGACCTGCAGTGCTACAGCGTTCTCTAATATTAGTTTGTGTCTGAAAGGACGCTGGTTATGCTGAACACCCATGGCCTACATTGCTCATCTACACTGGATATCACAACCTCAGTTTAAACGTTTGATATGTCGGACGCCACGGCGTTTAACAGCGGTGTCTCCATAGCAAGCAAAGGTATCACACCTACTTGTTGGTCGGCCTGCCACTGTGGAAACTTTGACAGCAGAGATGATTTTGCTATCTTATTTATTGGATTTTGTAACAACTGACATGGTGAAAATGACGCTACCACTCCAAAAATATTTTTGTTGCGTCAGCTGCTGTTGACTGGCCTGCATTGAGATACCTGTCTAAAAGTTTGATCCCGAAAACAATTGTGTATTGTATTTTGAAAGAAACAGGTCATTTGGAGTTAGAGCGGTATTTTTTGGACAGTCCTCGCAGTAGGAACTAGTGGTTTGTTGTTAAATATATATTCTACCTCCACCAGCAAAGGAAAAAAGGTTTTTTGAAACAGTTATATCCCTTCAATAATTTGAACAAAACGGTTAGAAGACGAACACTGGTAGATGCTAGCATTTCGGTATCCATACAAGTTTCTCAAACTATTGCGAATGAACAAGCTCAATCCGAGCAATGCGAATCTTCGACGTATCACGACCTCGCATTTAGAGGCATCGCAAACACGTCTGACACAATTACTTGAAACTCATCATCGCCTACAATGTGTTGTCAACAGGTTATCATTGTGCTGTAGGATCATTTTCGTCAATTTTTGTAAGACTGTGATTGATCGAACGAAAACTACCGCTGCTTCTCATTTCGAACGAATGTTAACCAAACCAGAAGCTGAGCCTATTACTATGGACCCCGGTAAGTACGTTCAGAACATTTCATCTGTACCACTCAGTGCTCTACAGTTGGAAGCACTTTCGTTAGGCTTGGATTATAAGATACCTATACGAAGACCTAACCGAATATTTGTAGAAGCGCAGTTTGAGAACCTGATTGATCAGCTCTCGGAATTAACGCCGACTAACGCCGATAATTTTAACTGGTTCAAAAATAACTCACTGATGTAGCTTATGAGTGTTTGCATACTCGTGTGAACGACAAATGTCCGGGCTTTGCAGGAACTCAGATCAAAAAATGTTGTAATCCTCAAGCCAGACAAAAGCTCCGGGGCAGTAGTCATGGATAAGACGAGCTACGTGGAGAAAATGTTATCAATCCTGAATGATAGACAAAAATTTCAACTCCTAGACAAAGAAGAAAACATCTGCCTAATAGAAGAAAGAATCTGCCACCAGTTAGAAGTGAATTCTTAAACATGGCTGGATAGATGAAAAGACATACAAATACCTAAAACCCGGCGGCTGCTCGTCACCTCAACTGTACGGTCTTCCCAAGACTCACAAGCAGGGTATGCCACTTCGACCTATATTAGCCATGTCAAATTCACCTCAGCACAAACTGGCTAGATGGTTGGTCGAGATTTTGAAGCCAGCCATTCAAAAGTTTGACAGCTATAGTATCAAAGACTCGCTGCAACTTGCGGATGAGTTGGAACGAATCAATATCAAGAATGAACATATGTGCTCCATAGATGTTCAGTCTCTCTTTACCAATGTCCCCTTGAGAGAAACTGTGGACTGTGTGTGAACGTATTGTTGCGGAAAATATTCCTATGCCCATCCCAACTGATTATCTGAAAACGTTACTTTTATTGTGTACGGAGAATGTTAGTTTTAATTTCCTAAACACACCGTACAGACAAATCGATGGAGTAGCGATGGGGAGTCCATTAGGCCCCCTTCTCGCTAACTTTTCATGATCATGATAGAAGGGCAACTGAGTGATATCATCTCACAATTATCATACTATAGACGCTATGTCGATGATACGTTGGTCATTGCCAAAAGTCGAGAGCTTTCTGAACAATTTGTCCTGCGGCTTAACAGCGTTCATCCCAACCTCAAGGTGACGTGTGAACCAGAGGCTGGTGACAGTCTGCCTTACTTGGACATACTCATCACACGAAGGGCTGACGGATCAATAAAGCGGGCATTTACAGGAAACCAACATGGTCTGGTCAGTATATGCATTTCACTAGTTTCAACCCGGTGAAATATAAGCGGGGTGTAGTGAGAACATTGTTCACCAGAGCACGCCGCATTTGCACATCCGACTGTGTTGAGCAAGAGTTAGAAATGCTTAAGACGACTCTGGAGGGTAACGGGTACCCCAGAAGCTTTATTCAGCGTCACAGCGAATGGAGGCCCGAAAGCAGTATGAATGTTGATGTCCCAAAGAAATTAGTGTACATTGAGCTACCCTTCAAAGGGGATATCGCGACGATGCGGACAACCCAACGAATTGTCTCTTCGTTGAAACGTACTTACAACGCAGCCGAATTGAGGGTCCTTAATAAGACTCGCAGGTTACCTGTGCCTACAATCAAAGGAGATCAACCTATTGGCGCCAAATCACACTGTGTTTACCAATTTTCATGTAACTGCGGAGAAAGTTACATAGGCAGAACCGATAGATCATTGACCTCAAGAATGAAGGAACATGTACCTAAGTGGGTTCACAAACAGGTCTCAAAACCGGACATTGTAGTCACAGAGAATCGTAAGCCCCCAGCTTCGTCGATCGGACGACACATCCTGTCAACTGGCCACAACGTGGACTTGACCTCAGCCTTCACCATCATAATGCGCCACCACAACCCACGGTTCCTAAAATTTGCTGAAGCCGTCGCGATAAACCGGTTCAAACCTGTGTTGTGTGTACAAAAACAATTATTTGTGAACCTGAGGTTGCCGTGGTCCTAAGTCGCTGTGAGTGTCATTCAGATCACACGATTGGACGTTTTTGTTATTGTTGGTTTCTTTGTTCCTACCCCCACCCCAAGTACTGTAGACGTTAAATTGGAAGTTTCCCGTGTTATTGGTTATTTGGTACTGACGAGCCAATACGAAATGCTAGCATCTACCAGTGTTCGTCTTCTAACCGTTTTGTTCAAACATTCATATCAGTCACGCTGCTATTTGTATTGTGTACGTTGGTAGTGGGAGTGTGCTGTTGTTGAATGTATGTGTTGTGTTGGTGTTTTTTCGCGCGCTCGTGTGCCGCGTGTGTACATTAACTGGCAGACGGTACTCGGGAGCATGGGGTCTGTTTCGCAGTCGCTGATCACACATCAATGCTTCGATGATAGGCGAACCGCACGGCATCAGCCCTCGAATGCTGTCTTAATGCCGAACTCGGGCGAGGTAAGTTGTGCACATTTGTTAGTGTTTATTGATCAACTATGTGTCACACTTGATGATATAGAAAGGAAGCAGGTTCTATGATTGGTGTCGTAAAATCCGTCGCACCATGAGTGACCGACTGTTTATTCTGGGTTACTTGAACGCCCGAGTGGGACGCGACTCAATAGCTTGACCGAGAGTCTCTGACCGTACGGCATTGGTTCAGTCAATGAGAACGGTGATCGTCTGCTCCACCTGTGTGCTACTCACGAGCTGGCTATCACGAACACCCGATTCCAGCTGGATGCGCGAGCGACATCACGACGTGGACTCATCCACGAAACGGTCATCACCATTTGCTTGACTACGTGATTGTGCGGCAGCGCGACATTAGTGAAGTGCGTATCACGCGAGTGATGCACGGCGCTGAATATAGCACCGATCATAGATTGGTCAGGACCAAATTGTTTGTTCATGTCTGCAAGCTTGTTTATTGTAGATCATGTGGACAACGCCAGAAGTTGGATGTCAAACGATTGGAGAACTCTGAGACGATGGTTGCATTCTAATGTGCCGTTACCGCTTGTCTGCAAGACGTTTCTATATCCACTACCCCTGAGGGTATGTGGCAATTCATCAGGGAACATATCACGGCAACAGCCACCGAGACGATCGGTCTCAAACGCCAGAAACGTCCGGACTGGTTCGACGACAACAACGTGGTTATCTCCAAATTGGTACGAGAGAAGAATGCGGCATTTGCCACTTTCATAATGGACCCGGCCAATGAAGCGAAGAAGGCCACGTTCCGGAGTATCCGCCGTCAACTGGCCGAGCGTGTCCGCGGAATCGAAGACAACTGGTGGATGAAGCAGGGTGAGCGAATGCAGGGCTTCGCAGATCGTCGACAACATAAGGAGTTCTACGATTCGCTCAAAGCGATCTTCGGTCCATCGATCCAGTCCACTAAAGCACTGGTAGACATGGACACCGGCTGTTCGTGCACCCAGCCAGAGGACATCATGAAGGTCTGGCGCAAACACTTTGGTAGCCTACTAAATCGTCCTGCTACCATTGATTGGGTGACCGTGAACAGCCTGCCGCAACAGGCCATCAAGCCTTCACTTGCTCTCGCCCCGGATTTGCTAGAGGTACAAAGAGCGATCAAGCAACCACGCAATCGGTAAGCGGCAGGCGAAGATGAATTGCCAGATAAAATCCTGAAGAATGGGGGATCTTTATTAGAACACGTCTTGCTCCAACTAGTTTACTCCATCTTGGAGCAGGAAGAAATGCCATAAGACTTCGAGGATGCCGTGATATTACCCTTGTTTGAAAGGTAAGGGTAGCAAGCAATGCCCCGACAGCTATCAGAGAATCAAGCCTGTTGAGCTGTGCAAGCAAGGTGCTTGTAAGAATCCCTCTGAACCGGCTGAATGGGAACGTTTTAAGGTCAGTGTTCCCGATGAGCAATGTGAAATCCGTGCGAGTCGGAGTACGATCGACCTGGTGTTCGCTGCTCGACAAATTCAGGAGAAATGCCGGGAACGCAACCAGCCCCTGTATGCTCTCTTCGTAGACTTTCACCAAGGCCTTTGATTCCGTGAGCCGCGAGGCGTTGTGGACGGTGCTTGGTAAGTTTGGATGTCCAGGTAAGTTCGTCAATTTGATTCGAATGTTGCATGTGGGTATGAGGGCGAAAGTACAGTCGTGTGGATCGACTTGTGATGATTTTGACATTGTCACTGGCGTGAAGCAGGGTTGTGTGCTAGCCCCAGCTCTATTTAGTTTATATTTGACTGCCATGATAACAGTTGCTTTTCAGAACTCTGGGGAGGATGGCGTTGAGGTAGAGTACCGGACGGATGGGCGCCTGCTGAATATCCGACGATTCGGCGCCCAACCCGGTTACATACCTCAACGATTCGCATGCTTTTATTCGCAGATGACACCATACAACGAGAGATAGGGGTTTCATTTTGGAGCTGGCCCATGAATTGGCTTACCAACATCGGCCGGCTGGACACAAAGGCCTCACTCACACACCCTACCGGTCTTATTCCTTCGGGTTCACACCGGATGCGTGTGTGTGAGTTGAGGCACAATTGGTGCAGCGCAAGCCACTTGGGGGTGATAGTTCCAAGCGCAGGCGTCCTCTGGCTTCGGTCACTGTTACAGGCTAATCCGTTTCCGATGCCGGCAACCCTGGTTTGCTTGAGTTAATATAAGACCAAGGAGTCCTGCGTTGATTGCAATCTTGTATCATGATCGTCTGATCTGATGAATTCTAGGTTGATTACTGTTTGTTGGAAGAAGGGAATGTATAAGACCGCGGTTCATGAAAAGTTGAGATTGGAGCCCGCTTTTTTCAGCTGTTCTCATCAGTCAGGTAGGAATACATAGGATTCGTTTGACCAATACATATGCATATGTATATATAAATTTCATTTGTCGGTTAACCCGATTAATATGTTATCACATACTGACCACGTTTTGCGTCTCACGTAGGCGTAATCCAAGTGCACGAGCAAACCGATCGTCATCCAGTTAGACAGTAACCTACAATTTCCAGGACTATTATCATTACGCATAACCATATTCCCGCTTTCTGTCTATGTCCACTGAAACCCTTGCAACTTTATACAACTGTACAATTGAGTTCTGCTGCTCTCAGTATGGGCTCAAGCTTATAGGTTTATACAAGAGAAAGACGAACGAATTATGTGTTCCTAGGATGGAGTTCAAAGTCAGTTGGGACAATGCTAACGCGGTAATGAATGGTGCTTCAGGTGTGGTCCACAAAACCTTTACAGGACAGAGTGAACAATACTGGAATAGTTGAAACTAATCAGGACTGGGGATTAGTTTTATTTCTCAGCAGTAATTCTTTGGAAACTATTAGTGAAACAGAGCGGACTGACAGTAGGCATCTAGTAATCGGATTCTATTGTGAAATACCTGGCTGGTTTGCAATCAGCCACTTGCTAGCAGAATTTATATTCCGTCAACCGCACTCAATGTCAAATTTTTACCTATCAGTCGTGCGTAATCAAAAGTCTGCTTCATCCTTGTAACACAGTATTCTTACGGTTGGCTGAAGTGGTCAAATTCAATCGACTCAAGCCAACACATTTTCTGAGAGACAACCATTCGTAAGTCAGACGTTACCGCGGACATAATGACTCATCCTAACTCGTTGATTGATTATCCACCTCTCTAGTTATTTGTTGTAATAAACCCAGCCATGTTACCGCAAATTTGATACTCATGACTCGGTAAGAAATGCTTGCATCTACCAGATTTTGGTAGTCCAATTTTTGATCTCAAGCGGTCGTTCTGTTCGATCCAACCAATGACCAGTTGGTTAATTGAGCTCAATTCCGTTTCGTCCTTCCCGCATTACTGAGCGATGTCTAGTTGTCCGTTTCGTAGTATGTGCAAACTGCTTGCTCACTCAACTGTGAACAAACTCGCTATTGATGGACGTGAATGAACAAGACGACCCATCTTGTTACACATCGATGCCGACTACGTTTTTCACATATTCATATAGACAAGTTATTAATGTGAGTTATCTCTTCCGAATATTGCATTTTCACCTCTTCCACATTCATATCTTTAGTAACCGTAGGAAAACTGACTGAATGTTTTGAGTATTAACATAAGGACAATTATCATAAACCGTATCAGTTGGAACGCGACTCTTGATTCAGTTTCGTACATTCTGTGCATTCTGTCAGGCCCCTGTGTGACCGTTTGACATACATCAATATCCGATGCGCAATGTAAACTGTAGAGTAGAACTAAGCAATTGTTGCAGTTGGTTCCTGTTTCGTTCCACTGTAGGATGGCCTCGTTATGAAATCTACCAACGATTTGGTATTTAATCTTGTTGACGGAAGCTGGTCTCCGCTGTGACCCTAATGAAATACGTGGAGGAAACTTGACTTTTCTGTGCGGTTAATAATAATAAATCATAGGATGAATAATCGACTTTCGAAAAATGGAGTTGGGTGGCATCTATGGAACTTGACTTGATTGACCGAATTGAGTGTATCTTAGGTTGAGGGAGATCCCAATGGAAGTTAATTGCTAGTATCTATATGTGAGTGAAATTTGAATTTTGCGTGTACATAAGACAGATACCGAGAGGAAAATATGTCAATGAACTACTGGTAAACATGATATCACTGGACGGGAAATGTTAGCTCTGTGGTCGACGGTGCTGAATACGGAACGTCTTAATGGTTGCTCCAATGATCAGCCCCTTCATCTTTTCTCACATACTCTCGGGGGTATTGTGTATGTGAGCGTCTTTCGGGTGACCTACACCTGCATGCGGAATTAGCATCTTCGTACCTGAGTACAGCAATTGTTTGGCACACAAATTCTGTCGCTGTCGTCTGGATAGTCTACAATATACCGGCTTGTAAGCATGAATAAACAATCTGGTCCTGTCCAACCTATGATCTGCACTAAATTCGTCCTCGCGCATCACTCGCGTGATGGGCACTTGAGGAATGTCGCGCTACCGCACGATCACCTGATCAAGCAAACAGTGATGGTTGTTTTGTGAATGGATCTAGGTCGTAATGTAACTCGCACTGAGCTGGTATCGGATGTCTGTGATAGTCACTCGTGAGTATAACACAGGTGGCACAGATGATCGCTGTGCTCGTTGACTGAGTCAATGCCGTAGGATCGACGACTCTTTACTAAGATGATTGGTTGCACTGAACTCATGCGTTGAAGTCACCTCTGATAAATGGCCTGTCACTCACCGGTGTCCAGCGTGGTTGCGGCGGGCATCCGATTATGGGACTGGTCCTTCATATTATCGGTGGGGCGCACAGTTGGAGACTAAACAAAATGAAATCTCGCGGACTTACATTGACTGAATCATTGGCACATGAATATGGTTCGTGGACAATGGCGTACGGTTCACCAATCACCAACGAATCGATGCGGTCAGTTGAAGTCGATACAGAGGCCGTGTTCCCAAACACCTTCTGCCGGGTAACCTATCCAGTAGAAGATGTATTCAACAACTGATTTCCGAAGACTGGCTTGGTAAGTATGCCCTGTTACACTCAAGGCCGCGAAATCAATGTCGTAATTACTCAGTTTAGTGACGATCAGTGTGGCGGGCGTTTCGGTCGTTTGGTGTTGCATCGTTCCACTTGTTCACATGTGCATTTCCTGAAGAGAAAATATGGATTCTGTACCACCTTCAGAAGCATATGCGCTGTGTCTTTAAAGTCTAATGAGGGACAGTCTGTGGCCAACATGAGGCTTATAAACTTCGTGTTATTTCTCTTATTCGGCGCAGTTCGAACAGTACACACATGGATCTGCATGTTATCATGGGTCTTAATCACCTAACCAAAACCCCATGGTGCGAACGTTTTATGTCGACACAGTCTAGGAGTCTGTCGCTCCCTGGATTTATCAATTTTCAGGATGAAGCATGTTTCCAATGAACAATGTAATTCTATCCACGCGGCAGTTTTCAGCGAGTCCTCCATTCCGATTTCGGTAGCGCAACAACTTGCTTTCATCTCGGCACACATTTGGGTTCATTGAAGACATGCTCACATAAAACGAAATGACCAGCCTCGAAGACAAGACCATAAAATTGAGATTCGTCAAGCGACGGAAATCGTTTTGAAAACATGGCTACAGAACTTAAGTTCAAGTTTTGAAACATTGTGGTTATCCTATAATCACAGCATAGCATGCTCCCGAATCTATGGAAAAGTTCCTATTTTTCGAAATTGATGTGACGACAACCAAATTCTTGCACCAACCAATTCGGTACGCATCCCGTGTCGCGTATGGTGTAGCCAAGAACGTTTAGCTCTCATACTTGAAAAAATCACTTATCAGACGTAATCCGATGTTCCTACTTTTGAATCGCAACAGGAACAAAAGTAACCTCTGCACCGTCTACACGCATGGTTACGTCGTGTAGATGTGCGCGCACTCCTCACAAATCAGCAATTACTTCATTAACCGTAGGCTCGTATGATCCAGAAGAGGCGTGTAATATAAACGGCGGAAAATTGTATCGAAATGTTATTCAAAGTTTACTAATCGTAGTGAACGTCTTAGAGTGAAGTTTCAGTGCAAATTACAAGTATGTGTTCGTTATGTCGGTTTTAGACAGCCGTTCGTTATCACGCATGGCTTTGATTAACCATTCTGGTTCTTCAGTTGTCGCTGCACATGCTTCAGTCTCGGATTCAGCGGTAGTCTGCGGTCCCCAGCGAGCCTAGGTAAATTACTATCCTCTTCTATACCAAAAACGATTGACGTGGCTCATATGGGTGAGCGAAATCCTGGGGAATGCAGTTAGGGTATCAAGAAATATGGCAGACTTAATGCCCTTATTTTCAAGTGGTTACTGGTCAGTAATGATCAAACATCATCTGACAACTAAGGTATTCACAGCACACAGTCGGAACTACCGAACGATACATCTGTACATTGAATATCCCGTATCGCGTGTGCTGTGATTAACGTTAGACATCTGCGTTAACATTAAAAACTCTGTCCAATTTAACAAACCATGTCACATGATAACATCGCATAATCGGCTAACCAAATACGATGCTGTACCGACGAAATTCCCCAAACTAGGTAAGTGTTCATTCCTGTTGTCCGTTCGAATTTCTAATCTTTGGACATCTTCATAACGCGAAGCCTGCAGTTATTTACTCGGACCTAACTGTGGAATTAACTCGCTCGATAACTTTCAGAACGTAGTTTGTCTGGAGAGAGATAGGAAGAGAGTTAACAGAATCTGACAATGGGCGTACGATTTGTTATTCAAACGTACACATTTCTGGCCGATCCATCGTAGTCAAAATATGGCTGTAGGTGAGTTTATTATCGGGTTGGTTTTCCAATCCAACAAACACTGGATACATTCACGATCATAGTAGTGTTGTAGCGCACCGTCGTACCCTAACCCGTAGCTTCCAAATGATTATGCACAACGACGACATGTCTTATTAAACGAGGCTGGTTCAAACCTGTACTAGTCAAACCATCGCCATTCAATTTTACGAGTGAGATAAACGGTTTTATTAGAACTATTCATTAATCAAGTAAAAATCAACTTAAATTTTTCCAAACCGATGAAAGGGGATCGTTTCATCAGTGAATGATCGCAGGCGTTGTCAATCGTCCAATTCCACAAGCTCCATCTCCTCTGTAGATTCGGATGTAGCTCTAATGGGAATGAAAAGCAACATTTGTAATCAGCTCCATCTGTGATGTCTGTGGATGTCGTCACAAATACGCGTGACAACAATAAGGTCCACGTTTCACTTTCGCCGTGCTTCCTGTGTTTCTATAGTTCAAGGCATCTGCGAGCAAAAGGTGCTGACTGCAAAGTGTACTCAATTCGTAACCAAAATCAACTTGCTTTACTGAGAGGATACTGATACCAAACGAAACAATCAAAGGCTAGATATTAAATGAACTCAGCAAATCTACGCCCCGTAACCTCCCTCAAAATATTGTTGATGATCCAGTAAGCCAGACCATCTTCATAACCGTATTCAATGGTCAATACGGCATGGTTCAGTTCAACGAGCATAGCCCGGATTGGTAAAACTGAAATACAAATGAAAAAAACTTGAAATAAGAACTGATTTTGTTAAAAGGCTGACGGTAATTCAAATCGTATTGAGTATTGCCTACTTGAAGATGATCAGCATGAAGCGTCACATTCAGCGATCGATGTTGCTTGTTTCTACTCCTCTGATCCTAGAACAATTTATTCGTCAGTTTTGATTTATCCGGTTGACACTCTTGATCCCTATCATAGTATGGATTGTTTCTTTGCAAAACCGGTCCACTAATTCCTATAATTTCTTTGTCGGTTTCTGGTCAGTGTTCGCCATTGCTTCTGCTCTCGATCTGTATGCAATGAACCAGTTGACTGGGACAAGGTAGGTCGTGTCAAGACCTGCAAAATGCAGCCTTGAGCAATTCAAGCTGCTGATGGTGAGTTATCATTACGTGCATTCTAATGCATGAATGTAATATTAACGATTAAGTTCGAATATATCCCATTATTTGTTTCCAATACATGGAGTCCAATCTGATATATACACAATAAGATCAGACTAATCTTCTTCGTTACGTATTTCCGCCAAAAATCTAAACCCGCAATATCAATGCAATTGGCCAAAGCTCGTGCTTAAAACTGGCCTGGTCAACTTAGATGAAAGGTTATGATGTTGGGGCTGAAAGTTCCTACCGCCAAATCCAAAGAATACATCTGTTCATTTTGCTTACTTCGAGCTTGGCAAAAGTTGAACGTTGAACTGGACTGTTTGATCAATCTCCAGCACCTCTTTTCCTAGACAGGCAAGCTGACCAGTTTTGAGAACCCAGTGAACCCACACACTTCCTGCTACCGACAACGCCGAACATTTATCGCATGCACCTTGATAATTAACTGGTCCAAGAGCACCTTTCTGACGTCTGTCCAGGCTATTTGGAGCGGTATCGAGGTCATTCAGTTTCACGCGTTCCACTTCATTGTCAATCCGTGAACTCAGAAACTTGGTTGCAAACGCATCAGCTGTACGAACGAACATATCAAGCGCAGTCCAATATCGCTTAGTACTTACGCGTCAGATCGGAGGTCCGCGTCACCTTTTATTTAGTAGTGCCTTGTTTTGTAGCTGGTATTACTGCACACGGAACAGATTTCATCTGCAGATGGCAAGCCGTTTTTATCATCTACACCAATGCGGTTGAGTAGGTTGACGGAACACGTCACTAACTGTCACTGACATGACCATCTCTGTAGACGCGTCTACATTGCACGTCCAATTCGAGCGCATTTTTCGGAACCTAATTACAAGGTAACCAGAAAATAAAAAACGCCCGTCGAAAAAATACAGGTCGTTCCGCAATTGAGCAATTAACTGGATCGTTATTGCAGCAATCAGCTGCTCACTGTTTGAAAGCAACAATCAGGAAACTGCAATTGGTCGTGTGATATAGTTCTCCGAAGTTAAATTTTGGTTCACTATCTCGAAAATATCGAAGACATTCAATTGGATCGGGTGGGATAGCGTGATGTTTGTTACCTGAATTCGTGAAGCTCAAATATGTTGGCCACCGAGACCAGGTCGATCGACTACGTTTCGAACTCCCGGTCATGTCACTCGTTCGTTTGCTCTGTGTAGGACTGGAAGCATGCTGAACTGACACACTCAATGATAGGTAAGACGAACGATTCTACGATGTATGGCGATCATAGAAATATGCAACACTTGACCCACGTGACAATTCGGTGTATGTAGGATAGATTGCATTAGAGCGTTTTGAGAATCAGTCCGCTGCTTTTCACTCTTTGCAATTTAAGCAGCCTAGCCTTGGTAGTCATCCCATACATTGATATGACCTGCAGCAGTTTTGTCACTACTACCCGTGGTCATGAAAACTGGATGAACGGGTTTGGTGTTAATACTCGTAGCTCATCCTGGACTGCATACGCGAAATCCCGGAATCTATTCGCCAGATATCCGAGTGTGCAGTTGGGTCTGGAACGATGTACAATGTGTGTGATTCAACATGCTTCAAGAATATGAATAAGACTTTCTGACTGACTACAATTATCATAGTGAAGAAGGGGTGCTTACTTCAGTCATCACATTACTTCCGGACCTCAGTCTGTAGAAGGTCTCATAAAAGCAGAATGGCACGAAACAAGATTTCGACAAAGATGCGGTACGGATAGAACAACGAGTGATTAGACAGTGCGAAAAAGTCGAAGATGCAGATGGGTTCGTGATAATGGAATGCTGATGGGACACTGTGGTTACGCTCTGCGTTCATTGGCTAGCACGTGTTACATTTTGGAACACACTTGCGTGGGCGGTCATGTGATTGGCTACCATGCAGCACGCCTGACCGCATTGTTTTCTATGAGATCTTTCGTGCACATTTTCCGAAAGGTTTTGATTTGTGTAGAGTTTGCAGAATTCGATCGGAAGTTGAAAATGTTGCAACGGGAAACGGAACAAGCCCACTGAACAACGTAGGTTGATGTCCTAGTTTACTGTGCAAACCTGCAGTCACGTAACGTTGAGGAGAAAACAGATTGTGGGATGTTGCTGATTGTAACAACGACTCGTATCAATGTGACAAGTTGTTTTGACGGACGGTGAGGGTACAGGACGAAGTTTATTTGGTTGTCACTTCTTTGAGGAAGGTTCCCTGAATTACAATGTCACGTTGAGGGTATCCAACAAATTGCATCAATAAGGAAGACGCACACGACGGTTGCAAACAAGTACTCGGCAAAATCACAACACTTACACGTGCTCATTCCCATTGCTAGGATTTTACATCATTCATTTCATATGGCGTGGATCAGGGGTGTAAACGGCAGGCGGTTAAAATATACGTTTATGGAAGAGAAACACATTCTGGCTAGGGTGATGAGTGGCCTGCTATATTGCCGACCAAAGCTGGAATTTGCCAGGATGATTGTGGATATTTGTAGGCGTAACTAGAAGCTTATTGGAGACTTGCAAGCCCCCTGCCTCTATTGATGAGTCGGCAAGCCACGCATGTAGAATGTGGGATTCATCTTTACTTCAACGACCAACATTATGGAGTAGAGGATGCGAACATTCATATTGGAAGTAACATCTCTAAAGTCACCCTCATTTGAAGAAAGTAAGGAATGGGAGTGAACATCACAGATCAAAATTCCGACTGTTATTTGCGTTGCCGCTCAAGAGCGTTCCCAGCACGATAGCATATTTGTATGGTGGTGACACAATCGGATGTCTGAGACTGTAAGCAGTCACAGCAGCTTCTGAGAAGTGGAAGAATAGGATTTCCGACTTCAACGTTGGTATGGTCCATGAATAACGAAACAGTTATTGGTGACCAGCGTTAGTTTCGTATTTGTAAGCTTTCCACCTGCACGAACTTCTACGAATGGACGCAGTCTGGCGCAAGTTCTGTGTGGTGTTGCAAAAATGACCTAGTTAGGTTATACAAACCGTAGCAAAGCAGCTGGTGGTTGTTGTCAACCTTATATAAAATACCCTCTAACCTCCCCAGAGTCGTGACCACTTGTCGAGGAAAATCGTGAAACTGGGGTTGACTAGCTTGTATAGAATAGGGGCACAATCTTTAATAGGCAGCATATACAACGAGAAATATGGCTGAACGGTGAACGCGTTTTAACAGTAGCCGTACGTAGTCGTAGCAAGCGATCAGGTGGTTGTGCAGTCTGCAAGAAACAGTCGTGCCGGCGTGACGATCCTTACATGTGTATCTACAGAGAAATTGTATCGGCGGACGTCCTATGCAAGATCAGTGAGTAGAAGACAGTGATTGCGGCCGATGTCTACCAAGCAGGATCTGAGGAAATAGTCAGCATTTGTGGATGAGACGTAGTTACCCAACAGCATCAGGTTGGAGCATATTTGCAGGTTTAGATCGTTTGAAAAATGTCATCATCACGCACAGGCAAAACGTCCCTTGAAGACGAATTCCGCTTTTGGGGATTCGACAAGGATGAATGGATGGGGCAGGATGTTACTAACTGAGTAGTATGGGGATTCCTCTGCCGATGGTGGTGTGAACAATGTGCACAACATACTAAGTTTTTAAAATTTATAAATGTCGGGTGTGTGTGCACGAACTGAGCACTCACTTTTCCCGATCGCATTAATTGTACCATTAAAACGTTCTAAAGTTGACCATTTCGAACATTCACTAGTTGGATTCGACATTTTAAGCTGCGTTTATCTGGTTCACTTCTAAGTTTATTCCGTTTCCCCTTGTCCATCAGATTTCGTTGCGTTAAGCTGTCTTCAACCTCACGTTGTGGGATGGGCGTGGATGCCGCAAACCCCAACCATGTTCACAACGGTGTAGCAGTGTCTTCCCAGTTTTAAATTATAGTAGCAAATTGGTTGTTACCTATAACAACCATCAAATATTACATGAAGTAGATGGGTACTAAGGAAATTACTGTTTGTAACCGGTTACTCTTGAACGATTTGATGAATGGTTCAAACAGGTGCCAGGCTAGAAGCATGTGGGATGCACTAAGAGAGATAGCGATATTACATCACGTGCCAATGAAGAGTGTTGCGTGCCAAAACGAATCCATCGGCATGGTTCACTTTGGCAAGCGAATTACCTCGCATGCCCTATAAATAACATCTTAAACGGTTGTTTCTGCAATTTCTTGGGATATCCCTGGAATTTCTTGGTTACCTCAGGGTGACCTTGTGAATTCGCTTACTGAGTACCACATGTCGATTGATTCAGTTGAGGCCATCTCATATCCCACTTGGACATATCGGGCCTAAAGGTCAGATAACAACGCGTGTACTTTAATAAACTCTGTAACGGCGTCTGTTCAGCACTTCGCACGAAATTCTACCCTGCTGACTCCTTATCCATTGACAATAAATGAATACCACCTGCATGCGCAGCAGGCAAATTCCATCATTCCTCGAAGTTAGTACAACTTGGAGGACGATTTTGCTTAGGTAGCGAATTCTACACACTGTGCATACGCTTACTGTTAGCCATACACACATCTGTGTTTGTGTATGTGAACAATCCAAAACTACATTACTTGTTCATTTACAAGGCAATGACTGACGACTATTGCACCTGTATCAACCAATTCCAAAACACTACGGGAGTTTCGACGCAACTTGCTCTGTTGTGCACCTACCTAACCTACCGGTATTAGTACAAAACGCAACACGCTAAAGAAGTATGTCAACAACGTGCCGTATATAGTTTGCATACAAACTACACTCCCGTGCTTATCAATTGCGGAACACGTGCTCGCGAGGACGTGCAAAATTAAGTAGCACCTCATTGTGTGCTTCCTCTCCATTAACGGCACACCGTGATTCCTGCACGAAAACTCCTCACCAACACAGCATACCGGCAAGCTTGAAATGTACCGAGAGAGAAATCTTAATAGTCTTCGAAACTTATTTTCAATGCACTTGTTTACCAGAGAATTTGGCTCTCCAATGTCTCAACAAATGAAAGCCACTGTTACGGTTCTTATTGGTAGCGTAAGACCAGGTTTGATTTCTGCTATTCATCAGTCACATTCACCATTGCACATTTTTGTTGTTAACAATAAGACATTCACTGCAGTACTCTAAAAGTCAGATTCCCTGGAACTGGCAAATCCATTCCAAAAGCAAGCAAGCAATCCTTATCTTTGTAATCATTCGCAATAAAAACTGTTGCCGTAGACCACCCGCTACGAAAGACCGCGGCCGTCGAGCTAATGATAAGGCTTATCAAACCATAAGGCGTGAGCTTCTTCCTCGTTTGCCGTCACCACACACTGAACCCGCAGGGAGACGTTATAGACCATTGTATTCGACCAACTTCCGCAGATCTGCACAGTTAGTAGAGGCCGGTCTCTTCGCTCACGATTTTCACGAGGTAGGGATGGTGGTAGTTAACCTCGGGAAGCATAATCCATCGAGGCTAATTTGGATGAGGATGTAGTTGGCTGGTGTGCCTCTGATAGGTCGAAAGCATCGGCAAACAAGACAATTGATGGTGCAGGTGTTACAATCAAAGATAACAATGCATAAGTGGTTTCCGTTGATGCATAACTGTAATAAAACCATGAAAAAAGAGCCAATTGTCTGTAATCAACCATTTAATATCAAGCAGCCTGCACCCTGGAAGCAAACAAACAAGGTATGGGTGTAAGTACGCCGTCTTCGGGAATACAGAATTGTTAAAAGGTTCGTATCCCCGTTTCATTAGTTGCAATTACTTCACAGAAAACTCTGTCAAACTACAGAACTACTTTTACCAAGGAGCCTGGTTAGGCATTACCTCACCTAAAATCCCCTATGAAGACCCCAGTTTAGGAAAAGAACGCAAGCAACATCAACCAACCCATTAGTGAGTGGCTCCACTCCTCTAGGTTAACTCTTTATCTATCCATCTCACAACCTATACCAACACCGGCGAAATTTACCGGGGATGACAGAAGGTTGGTTGACACTGTTGGTATACTTATACACATAAGGACTGAACAAAGCAACTCACTTGGTACTCACTATGTAAGACCAGCCTCTAAACTTTGCTGTCTGTCCGTTAATAGCCTCCAAAACGAGCGATCAACTGCAGAAATGGGTGGTTTAACGCATCTTCCGCCTTGATTGTCCAGGTTTCGCAGCTACAAAGTAGTACTGGGGCTTACATGCGCGACCTTTAAACATCGGTGGCGTGCCTCTCTGCTGTCAGAGATGTCCTAAGTTAGTGAATACTGCCCTAGCATGAAGGTTACTAGCTACCATTTCATTTCCTATAACTTCGCCATTGCTGGTGCAACTTCGAAAGTATGCAACCCTGTTAAAAGCTTCCACAGCTTCATTATTCGGTGCAAAATATACATAATCATAGCAATGGTGCAGAATCAACCTGAAATAGGAGGTTACGAAGCATATTTTAAAGCATTTTGCAGAGCGTGAAATACCATCTAGCATCGTCTGTGCCGCTGGAAATTTTTTGAACAACGGTTCGTTTTTGTGAACATCATCTAAATCGGCCAGTCTTCCTGCACATCAGCATCTTTTGAGTGCAACAAACGATCCTGCATTTGTTCATTTTTGACCGAAGTAACGGGTACTCTTGTTGCACAGACTGTCAAACAGTTCACTGTAGACCTCAATCTGAGCTGACTCATGGGAACTATGAACCAACATTATATGCACATACGTGCTGGATACACTGGTGCATTTCAACGACTTTAAAAGTATAGGTCGATCGACTGAAAAACTCGTAATTATAGTAGAGAAGTACAACTGATTCGAGAGGAACGCAAGATGTTTCTCCACAAGTTGACGGAGAATGAAAAAGTTGTCAATACATCGTCGTCTAGGACGAAACCCTGCAGGTTCTTTTCCACTAGCTGCCTTCCCAGCTGCAGTGAATTGGCGAAGCATACTGGAAGCCAGATCATTAGTACCGAGAGTGGTTAAGCTAACCCGCATATAGTTTACGCACGAATCCTTGGTCCCTTTTAATAAAACAGTTGTTTTGATGTCTCTTCACCATCCTCCAAAGAACTCCATATAAATCGAAACGATTGAGTTGGCAACGATAATAATGCCACGTGTATACACCTGCGATAATTCGTTGTCTCATCTGATAGCCAAACTTCGTGTCTGGCTCAGCAAGTTATTGTGAACAGCCGTTTGGAGAGTGAGCCGTGAAACATCTAGATTGTTGAGATTGGTGGGTTATTCAAGCTCAAGCTCGGTGAGGATCGGCTTCTTTTGACATCTGAAAGCATAGCTGTTGTATTTCACTGACTTGTATTTTAGGCCTCGGGCCACTCCGGTTAACCGCTGAACTGGTTCGAACCAATGGGCCAACATCAACATGACAATGCACGGTTTGATGTGAATTCCACGGTTGAGTAAACAGTGCTAGCAACAGAGAAGCGAGTCGGTTTGAAAATTGATCAAAGACTGGCTAGACGCTCTACTCCGAGTGCAATGGCGGACACACCGTAATTTTACTGGGGGATAGAAATCTCCTTGAAACATTAGGGCCCAGGAAATATCCGATTCGATTCTGTCCAACTTCTAAAATGTTGTCGTATTCTTCAGTCTTCTTTAATGATAGTATGGAGGCCGCTGTGTCTCGCACTTTTGTCTACTTAACACTTCGTGGGCCAAAGCAATGATTGAAATCGGACAGTTTTCAGTAGTTAACCTTTGTTCCACTTTCTGACCATCGTGAACCCGTACGGAAGTATGACTTCAATATTTTAATAATCACGTTTACCTATGCCATATCAAAGGGAAAATTACGGTTTTTTCCGATGGTAGCATTTCATTCAGGATAGCTTGCAATGGCAAAGGTGGTAGGGTAGCCGTTGGAACATACAGAGCTCGATGTTTATTTGAGTGGAAAAATTTGTTGGAACACATGCATTGTGTTATTTTGCTGGAGCGATTACTCAGTAGGTTAGTTAACTTGGCTCAGTACCGTTGTCCTATAATAGGGGGAACAATGGTTTTGGGTTTACGCATTGGAAACTAATGCTATGATCCAATCCACTGACAGCCGTATATACTTCATCCATTGTTGGCGGAATAAGAAAGGAAACACCAATTGCAGCCTCCGGTGTTGGTCTTGGAAGTCGGCAAGTATGGCAAAAGGTTAATCGGTTAGCCATTCTCACGAACATATTTCTTGAGCTAATTTGACCCTCGGGGGATGCGAGCTACCTGACTCAGTCTGGAGGAAACGTTTTGAGAATTAGAGCTATCCGTGATGTCCTTCCACAGTCGGTAGTTTCGCGATCAAAGCCAGTACGTAAACGAAGAATCTAAAGGTCGAGATAGAACATTCACACATTGTGTGAGAACAGTTTACGAGAACCAGTCTGGTCCATCTGCTTTGCTACTTTTCAATTTCAAAAACACAATACTGATTTCAATTACATGGCTGCTTAGGATGTCCTCAAACAAACAGTTCAACTGAAGTTATTCCATTCAGTCTTCTGAACTTAGACTGATGAAAATAATCACGTTGCTTGCAACGGAGAAATAGTTGATGCCACTGCGAGAGTTGAAGTTTTTGCATTTCATAGTTCGCTGAGATGAAGACGGTAGTTTAACAGCCTATATGAATGACAGTTGTTGCGACACAGCTAGCAAAGCGGTCGTTTGAAACTTTAATTGTGTGAACTACACATTTATCATATGCAAAACAGAATTTCATTTGGGCATCACGTCATCTTGCCGAATTATGCCTACCTACCGTCAAATTGTGTCATCACTGTTCAAACGAAGTTCGCAGATTTTCTCACGACTGAAGTTATCAGTATTTTCGGAAAAACGTTGAGCATGTTTACGGAAAATGAATCGTCATATTACAGCGCTTTCCATAAAACACATTGCAAATTGTTAGAAAGAAATGCAAGTGCAGTTACATCTGATTTTTGATAATGAGCCACAAATGTTTTCCTCAAGTGGACGTGCACCACTGGGAGGCTCAGTTCATGTACTCGCAAAAATAGGCATGCCCCATAACAGTTTGAATCGTCATTAATATCGCGCTCGCAAATCGCAGCTAAAATGACGTCTAACGAGAACCTGATGCATCTCAAAGAAATGACTTCCTCCACAAGCCCCGAATTATTCTCTGATTCGGATTGATCGTTGCACTGATATCTTATCTTGAGACAGTTGCTGTTCTGGAGAACGCTTCACATATTCGCCGATCGATTATTCTCACCGAGACTAAGAAGCAGTGAAGCAAGGGGGAAATTGATTGCCGATCTAGAAAATCAACACTCCTGAGGAAGGCCACCCGAGGTGGTTGAAACGTAGAGTATTACAACTTGCTCATAACGTTGTGTTATTCTCAACCCATTTATCAATCTATACTGTTGTTAGTCTGTTAACACTTACCGAAGCCAAATTGAGCCAACTAGACTGCGTCTAAGTCGACAAACTTCAGGGTAAAAGGAACTGTCGACATATATGATAAGTTCTTGAAGGACTGCACACTTCTGCCGTTAATATCACCATGTTGGAATGGGTGTTTAGGTAACCTTCAGTATGGGCTACTTAGTGATGAATATCTTATCATCACCAACGCATTTCGCCAAGAGGTGGTTGACCACGTGTAAGTATGAGAAGAATATATCTTGTATACTGATTCTGCCTCCACCGTGGTGAATATTTCTGCATGAAGGCCGCAAACAAGTACAAGCAAGTATTCACTTTGGGGGAGCTTCGCGCTTTGATTCGAGTTGAGTCACCGTAGTTTGGACGAAACGAGTTAACCATTTGGTGTATTTTGTCAATTCAGTTTCAAACACCAACACTGTCGGCTGTAAACCAACAGTTTCACCCGTAGTGTGACAGGATTTTACATGTCGGTTTAACGCATATAAATGCGTGCGGATCCTCCTGATTCATCGGTCTGGGAGTGGATATGATGGAGTTCACGTTTGGGGGGGGGGACATGATGGCGGCATTTTGATGACAAGTGCTATCGGAGATAGCGCGTCCTGTCGAGAACAATCTAATTCCTCTCATTTTGCCAAAGTTTAATGTAAAACAGCAGCAGTAAATGACAACCTTCCTTGTAAGATATCCGCAAAAAATTTAGTAGGACTGAAGACAAACTTGAACGCGAAACCGTCAAGTACGTATTGAGGAAGTGACTTTCAATCAACTGTACTTAGCCAACATTTTGCATTACGTTGCGAATTTCTAGCATGGAGTCTGTGTTATTAGTTAACAATCCGGAACAAAAGTGTCCATTCAGTCAGGTGCTCGGCTTGTAGCTGAAAGTGGAGTGTGTGTGTTTATGACCAACGAGAGTGGAAATCACATAGCAAATTCCATCCAGCCCAGTGTGATCGCTCTGAGCCAGACACTGGTTGGGTTCGTCATTTAGCTTGATCTTGCATCATGGTGCTGACAGCTGATGAACTGAATAGGCTTCCACCACACCGGTCTGACCGTAATGGAAGTAAACTCACCTTTTGTCACACCTTCAGGCAACTACTGGGGTTGGCAGGAGGTGAGTATCCATCAAGGTCAAGCGATCTTAAAGTCAAAGTAAAGTGAAGAGGGACACAGATAAGTCCAATAGTGGCCTCCATAACAACCGGGAACAAAAAGCTCACTGGCGTTACAGCGGACCTTTGACATACACAAACACCTCAAATCACCCAGCATTATTTTACTGAGGGTTATTGGTGTTGATGAAGCGACTATTCCATTCCGAAGACTCACAGTTAATCGTTTATATTATGATCAAAACACAAGATAGCGCAGACAACAAACTACAACACTGAACAGAGCCGTCACTCGTGGCTCACCTCACTGCATCTCTCTAGTATAAATGCGTGTGGAGGACAGTCGTTCACTTTGACTGCTAGATTGCACCTTCAGTGGGACTGCAGAGTTTCTGCCAAGTCTAAACACATTCACTGTGCTCAGTAACACGAGTTTGTGCAGGGAGATCAGTGTTCATTTGGCGCAAGGCAACCGAAGTGTCGCGCATGTGAACATTATCGGTAATACTCGCTTCCCAATGAAAGGAAAAGAGGTAGATCCTTCCTGGTTCCCTTCCACTGAACGGATTAGAGTGGGGTCCAGCTCATAAACAGACACAACACATATATGAGGAGTCATGCACTATGTGCTCAACCCAGTTCGATCAGGACATCGGGATGTTAATCTATGTCTCAACCACCTAGAAGAAACTGCCGGACTGTAAATGTCTTGCGTCGACCCACACTAAACAGTCTTCGCGTTTTTCATGATGGAACAGATTTCTAACAAATAGAGCGTCTGAATTTGGGCAACGCTTTTCAACGAGCTGCCCATGCCAACCTTGACAATATACGTCGCATTTTTCACAGCATCCGTATGTAGATAAAATAATCAACTAAAACATATTGGTGAGCAGTTGCATCAACGTTTTGTAACCGACGTTAATACAACTATTTGATATTTATGTCCAGGGGCATCAACGATTGCCACATGAACTACTAATTTCTGTTTATTGCTAACCCGTCGCGTTAACAGAATCTTCTCATTGACTGTTAACAGGTCTATAATTTTGGGCGATTCAGTGATAATTGCTAGCCTACAATGCTATCTTCTGTTTCATACTGACCTATCAAATCACTCTCCTACTTACCGAGTTATTCGCTCTTAACTAAGCTCACCAAGATTTTGCTTCATGTTCATGTGATAGGTGAACTGACTTTAGTACACCTAACATCTCACATATTGACCTTGCTCTCTGTCTCGTTTTTGTAGAGTTTGGTTACGTCAACGTATCCATTATTCTCAGGTTAATCAAATATACAGTTGAAGCGACCTGCAGATTCCACTGACACGGCTGCGGTATGATGTACGAGATTGTTCGCAGCCTGACAGCTATACACTGTACCCAAATTAGGAAGAAATTAGTTATGATGTAAGTTTTCCGACTGCCTATTCACATGTTATGTTGTCGCGTTGCACGAATCAAGGAAACCACATACTTTAGGTTTGATAGTTCGTCTACAACCAGTCTCTAAACTCCTCAGCCATTAACTCTCGATGCTGTTTGCAGCGCTCTCTTTCGTATCATTCGTATGATAAATAATCGGTCCCCGTTTTCAACAGAGTTCTTTATATTACACTTATTTAACGTGTATTGTTGAATATCGGCTTAGTGTGTTATGCAGTAACCTGGTGTGCTATTCCGTACTATTTTTTTCATGCTCAACTTTCATATAAGTGGTATTTCAATTTCCGTGTATTTTCTGTATATATGCACATCTTTCGCTGATCTATCGTCCATTATTCATACACATAATGAGAACGCACAACCGCATAATTGTTGGATATTCCGTTCAGTACGACTTTTACTTCTTTTCAGGAGATTAGCTCCAAGTCTTGGTCTGTGCAATTAGAAGCCACGTTCGTGCCACTGCATGCTACCTCCCAGCTAACTCGTTTATATCCTGTAGTTGCAGCGCTCCAGTCTTGCGTCACTGACCGGCTCGACAACATTAAGCAGCAGCCAGAATCCACGAAGCCTTACGAGCGCGCTGATTTTTCCGACCACCAATTCATTGCCCAGCTTTTAAGCAAGACTTAGCTTGGTGGCCGAAAACCATTGCAACTTCTTCGTCGTATACAACGGTTTTCAGATGCGACAGAGTTAGTGGAGTTTTCCATAAGCAGTTGTGGTCCAACGGTTGTGTAATAATGTGCAGAAGATCCTTAGCACTAACCCTCTAAAAACCTTGGCAGTTAATATACAGGACCGACCACGTCTGACCCACATAAAGCATCACAGGTCCCCAACTCGTTTCGTAAGGTCAGGGCACAAATGTTGTTTTGAATTTGTATAATGATAACCCAACTGAGTAACGTTTTTTGATAAATGGATTGAGAATAACACAACGTTATGAGCAAGTTGTAATACTCTACGTTTCAACCACCTCGGGTGGCCTTCCTCAGGAGTGTTGTAATCGAAATCACATTCGATTACAACACTCCTGAGGAAGGCCACCCGAGGTGGTTGAAACGTAGAGTATTACAACTTGCTCATAACGTTGTGTTATTCTCAATCCATTTATCAATAACATGTTAAACACGACGCCCAAACTGTTTGACTTCATTCGTACTAAATTTTGTGCGGATATCTTATAAATAACGTTTGATTTCCTGCTTCGCTGCTCCCACTTGACGCCACAGCTTTTGCTCAGGGTCGCGTGCACAACCTGTCGTGAACGACCGCTAACCTCGATCACCGGTGATATCACCAGCAATTTGGCAAACACATCCGATGATGTGCTAGACATTCGTACTCTGTTCATTCTTGCTGAACTTTAACATGATAAACTGACAACGTTTGAGACCAAATAATCAAACAGGATAATGCGGCCGTCCAATATCAGTTGTCTTGCTTTCTTGTTCATCTGCGCTTTTGCAGAAAGTACCGTCCGGGTGAGCTTCGAATGGAATATTTTGAATCTGTTTGATATAGTGGTTGCATCAGTAGTTCTTCCAGGATGCAGGCTAACATG
>LOND01020282.1:0-16094 GCA_014220965.1 Paragonimus kellicotti
GACACAGAGAGAAACGATTAGGGTTCTCAACCAAAGCCTTTGGCTCAAAAGCCTGTACCGCAAGGCAGCGGTTGGGTGGCAATGTACCAGAACTGGTACTTTTCCGGAAAAGATGCCAACCTGGAGGACCAGGAGACTGGTTTGTCAGACCTCTACCCATTGGCCTGCCTGGTATGAGTGACTCTATCGGTGTGGTGATCACACCGTCCAGTTTAGCCCAATAGGTCATCGAGATGCGCAAGCCGTCACACCACGTCAAGGTCCAGTCTCGTTGTGACGGAATAGTCAGTTACTGTTGCTCCTCTTGAGGCCATCGGGCAATCAGAGGTCATCTGCTCACAAACATAAAATAGTCAGCACGAGAGAGAGTACACGAAACGCCAATCAACCTGCACTGACAGGTAAACTGCCTGGATCACAGCAGTGAGTGACTCAAACTGGCACTAAGCAAAACTTTCAACGACTTTACAGGTCTATTGTGAAAAGATGCATCCTAGGGGAGCACTGTAAAGACAACCGAGGTGAATTGCTGCTGATTCAGCAGAACTTTTAAACGAACGCTGACTTATTTATTCATCATCATCATAGACAGCAATACATCAGTGGTTCACACTGATGCTTAACTGCCACACAACCACGAAAAAAAAAAGAAAAAAAAAAACCTATATAGGAAGAAAGAAGAAAAGAGGAGGGGAGGGGAAGTGGACCTAACTACTAAAAATAGCTACGTCTATATTCATACAACATCAAGGCGCCTACACCTTGCAAACAAACAACCGAGCTGTAAGTGAAAGTAAGGCGTCATCAGCAAGACAGCTTCCCCTGGTACCGAACACGACAAAGACCGCCGTGAACTGGGGCGCAAACTTACGAAGCGTCTGTGTAAGGACCATGAAGCCTACTTCTTCAATCAAGCCAAATTAATGAGAAAGGTGTTTTTATCATGGAACTGCCGGCTGTGATCAGTGTTAACGAGACTGTATGTGAAAAAGATGGCCCACGAATGTGTAGATTGTGGTAACGACTTGATAGATGGTCTGAGCACTCTAAGGAACACTTCAACTAGCCTAATCCATCTGGGAGTGGAGCCTCTATCAAGTAGTAAGCTGACTGGAATTAAGTATGTCGATGCCATTGCTTTACTCAGCTCTTCTACAGGGGGCATGCACACCATGCCCAATCGGTTAAATGGTATGATTAGTCTCTGTGGTATACACTTTTACACCCTTGGAATGTAAGGTAATGTTAACGCTAGGTTGGCACTGACCCTAGCATTGTTATTGCTGGCAGGCCGCTGGATACTGTCGATCGCTCCATCCTATCCTGGTTATTGTCATCTTGTCAGCCTGTGTTATTGTTGATGAGGTGTCCACGAGGATAGCCAAGGCACAGTCCATTCGCCAACTCCCGTCACTCGCGGTGTCATAAAGACGTCCACTTGTCGGTTAAAGACAGAGTTTGCAATGCGCGTGTGTGTGTGCGCTCACTTTTGCTCTGTGAATCAGAGACCTTACCCACGCGTGCGGGGGATCCACATAGGCTCTCAGTATTCAGTCACCGTTGTCTCTGTCAATTAGCCTGTATCAAGTGGGTTGATTTTGCGGGCAACGCGACAGTCCGTCGTGTTCATGCTCGCGACCGATAACTGAGGTCGTGGAAATGCACGGTGCTTGCTCGTTGGGTCATTTACTCTATGTGTTGACGGAGCGTGTGCCTCATCGCACATCGTTCACCTCGGTTGCTGATGACTGAAAGAAACCGCAAGGCAACCAAACGGTGTCCTGTTCACGGATTATGAAAGCCTTTACCGTCCCTTTGAGCATGGTTAGTGGGTGCCGTCTACTTGGTTTGGAAGTTCGCGACCATCAACATTGTTGTTTGGACACACTCCCTGATATGACAGTTTGTCACAGTAATTAGCGATCTTGTATCCGCGAACTTGACTCTTTTGTCTCATGAAACTCAGTTGTTTTTCTTCCTCTTTTTTACTCGCTATATACATTTGTATTCATTTGTTACTTTTGAACTTCGTGGACTATTGTCAGGAACAAAGATAGCCGGGGCCATTGTATTCATGTACAGGACTCAAGGCTGTAAGTTATGACGATGTTGAGTCGTGCCTCATGTGAAGCCTATGGCCAACACAATTGTCTCATGAAAGCGTCGCCGAAGTTCGAATCCTGACCGTGGTAAGAACCTGCGCTACTGACCAGCTCTAATAAAAGCAAAACTCGATTTTAGTGATTTGTTGAAAGGAACTGGCTGAAAAGCCTCTGAAATTGCATAAGCCGCAATTAGTTAGGAATGATGTTCTACTTTTCCCAGTTTGTATTCCCTATTACTTGTCGGTACTAACTGTTTTGATAGATTTAGACACGTTAATGAACATTTCCTCTGTGTATTTCGGTGCATTCCTTTTTTCAAGTCTCCACATCTCAGTCTCTGCGTGTGACGTTTCCTGTCCTTTGTCCGCATTCGCGCTCATCATCTATGTGCACCCGAAATCCTTCTCCCCCACCGGGTTTGTCCGATGAATTGCAGCATGCCGATACTATCGGTGACACAGCCTATAGCAAACGTTGGCTGTTCTCACTGCTAATGGATCTACTGAAGTTGATCAAGTCGAATTCTGATAGGAACGAGCCAATCGAGGAGCTCGACGCCGATCTTGAGGAACGATTGTGTTGCCTCTGGGATCTGACTGTTAATCACGATGTGCTTCCTTATCTAGAGGAATTTAACCTCGTTCCTATTCTGAGTGAAGTTCTCAACTGTGAACGCTTCCCGCGTCTGTTGGTAAGTTATTTGTTGTTCTAAGAGGATTTTAGGAAATTTGCGTCGGGATTTTGGCGAACATGGCCTATAGCACTAGTGCTTGTCAAAAAATGTCAGATGATGAAACATTCATGTAGGGGTTGTCTTAATGTTTTCCGCAACTCATTTTAGCAATCGAATATTGGCCTTATTCTATTCCCGTGACACTCCCACTCTGACCGAAGTTTGTCGGTATGTTACCTTCCTTTTCATTGACGCCTTTCCTTGCGTAGTCTAGTGCAAACTGTTTTAGCATCGGATGAGCATAGTATGGCGTGGCTCACTACAATACGGTTTCAGTCGGACTTTGTTGACAATCTGTTGTTTATTTTGAAGAACTCTAAGAATGGTTAGTCACGTTGTGATGATCGTTCATAGGTGTACATATATTACAGGTCATTTGCTGATTGCTGCAATACGTTTGCTAGACGGCATTACACGGGGCGATGATAGTCTGGCGGAAGTCTGGTGTGGTTCAGATCTGCTGGACGCCGTTCTGGTTGCACAACATCAGATGAAGTGGGTGAATCCGTTACATTTTTTCATGTTCTAAATGCTTGTTTATAGGTGGTTGCATGGAAATGAAGTTGAAATTATACATAAACTTTTGTATACGTTTTCTTCCAACATAACTGGCGTCAGTGCTTTGAGTAAGTCGTTTGTTGTCCCCATCAAAGTTTTTCTATTCGACATCATCGAAAATTGTTCCTTAAAGGCCTTCACACAGTTAGTATTCAATGTTATAATTTTTAACTGGTTTTATAGCTAAACAGGAGCCGCTATTGCCAATGGTTTGTGATTTCCAGCTAGCCTGCCTATAAATGTAAACTGCAAAAATCGAGTCACCGACTCTGTCTATTCTTCCAACTTTTTTAGCTCTACTCGGATAGTGTGATGGTCCAGCCCACATGTTATCCAGTAGGTCACATGTCTGCACTCAATGCGTTACGTATACAAAGTGTTCCGTAAGTCGGTGAAATGTGAATTTTGATATGGACAGTTATAGTCCATCTTAGTAGTTTCATTTGCGAGTATTAATTACAACGTGTTACATATGTGACTACCTTGACAGTAACGAGGAAATGCGATCACCGTCATCTCATCCACCTACTTGCACAAGATGACGTCACAATTGACCCGGTTGTTGCTTAGAGATCATTACCTTCACACTTGCGACCGATGGACTTGTGAGTTAATCCGTTATTGTAACCGGCATGTCACATTCAACTTCAGTTCCGAAGACGTGTAGTTGAACTGTAAATGCAAAATCTAGGCCCCACAAATAATGGATGGAACTGCTGCTGCTCCCATAATTTCTGAAGAAATACTTACGCTCCTTTTCCTGCACTTCTCTTGCATCAAACATAACTGGGCGGGACATGACGGATACATCGGATAATCGTGGGAATGATGGCCTTCTCATTTAACGCATATGTAACGCTAAGTTTTCACATTTATACCTTAATTGGGCTTCTAACCTGGCAGCGGATTTGACAAGTTGGTCCACGGACGGACCTTTCGTTCAGTTTGTCGGTTTAACCACGACGTTCCTAAAGACAAACTTATTTACATGTCGATCGCTCTTTTAAGTCGTACCGATAGTTGGTCACAATCGACAGCAGGTTCAGTTGTAATATCAGCTTAAGCGGGTGAGTGAGTGAGCTGATGTTGATGACAAACTGTTTTTGTCACCATCGACGAAAGGTTGCGTGGACAAATACGCAACAACCGATAAGTGAAGGTCTATAATTTTGATACCACTGATATCTGCTCACGGCTTCCACACGCAAAAAAACTTTTAAGCCAGTCTCTCGACAAAGCATGCCTTGACTCAGATTTCGCTGTTGTTATTGGCATCGAGCCAGCCCGCAATATCCCAATTACGAGCGGGCTTTGAACTCCGGTACAGATGCTCATTGTTTCAACAAATTTATTTATTTCTGTGGTTTCAACTTGAGTAGTTCAGGTCATTTGGTCGTCGACTGAAGTTAACGGGACAGTCTTTTTTTTGAGACAATCCGAAAACGTACGCAAGCGAGTATGCCTGGATGTTTAGAACTGATCATGTAATCATGTTTCATATAGAGTCATTTGTGCAGCGATCAGTACGGTCTTTCCATAGGAACATAGATCCGGGTTCAAAAGCCAGTTGCGACAGAAGTGTATACCGTTGACGAGCTCGTTCAAAAACGCTGCCTAAGTCAAGTGCTTTTCGGAAACAGCTGACCGAAGAGTCTCATCACAGACAGTAATACGTCACTGGTTCACACTGATGCTTAACTGCCACAATCGAAGAGTCTGTCTGCTTGTGGATGCTGCTGCGAAGGGTGGACAGTGTTTAATTTATATCAATCAAACTCGCAGTTGTGTATCAGTTAACCCATACTATATCACATTTATCCAAAGCGCCTTCGTGGTTCGTATTTCTTGCACGCTGTGAACCCGAATTATGTTCGAGGACAGATTCGTTAATCATACGAAAAATCAGCATCTTGCCGCCGCTTACATGTCAGCTTTTTGTAGATTATTTAAAAAATTTTCATCTGACGTTACCAGTGATAAGTATCGTGGAACGAAGAAATACGATCATACATCCTTACCGTAGAGTGACCGATGCATGAGATCAATAGTGGCACCAAATCGATCAGCACTAAACTCCCTTATGACCGTGCTACAGTCACACGTAACATCATCGGTTGCCCGGTGCCTGAGCATGTATCACACACAGTCATACTGATGTCGAAAAATCGATTCGAATTGGTCAATAACTATCCACTCATCATATTATGTTTTATATGACATACCAACTTGATCAGTGTTACACGTATTACTACCACTCACAGCGTACAGTGGGTAGAAGGACTAATGAACCTCATCAGCTTTTGCTTATCTGTATAGGACCTAGTGAGAACACGAATATGTTACTCGCAACTAGAAACGCACCATATTTGTCAATGATGTGAGGTAGTCAGACCAGTCAGTTGGGAAGAGAAACAGTGAGTGGATAGTCAGTGACCAGTTCGAGTCGATTTTTCGACATCACTTTGTCTGTCCAATGGGATTGTTACAGGGCCCATGTTCAAGTTGGCATTGAACAATATATGATATTTGAAACAGTTGGTTCCCTTGAACAGTTTGAACAAAGCAGTTAGAACACGAAAACTGGTAGATGCAAGCATTTCGTATTGACTCGTCAGTACCAAATTTACAATAACACGGGTGCGTTTTTATAGCAGACAAATAGAGGGGTGGATAATCAATAAGCGTGTTAGGATAGGTCATTAAGTCCAGGGAAGGGTCAAATTCACGAACAGTTGTTTCTGAACACAGAGAGCTGGCTTGAGTCGGTTGATTGCGACTGCTTCGGCATGATATGTCACAAATAACTACCTGACCGTACACAATTTTAATAATTGGTGTCAGTATGTACTAATCAAGCGTCCCTAGATAATTGTTAAGTGACACAAGTTCTTATTTGTTTTAAAACTATATAGCAAGGTCATATATATAATGGATGCTAAAAACAGATATTCTGTCCATCAACAGTTGCTATATATCAGTATGAGCTGGTATGTGCCTGGTTCTGTTCGGCGGATCAGTTGGTCACTGTCACCTATATGTATTGTTTTGTCATAACTGTTAGTCCTGGTAATAAAGTGTTTCGAAGTGTTAGTTGACCGTTGCTCAATTTGGTTTCCATTTATCCATCGGATTGTGATTTGCGTGGTATTGCTGCAAGATTGGCCCTATTCGGATGCATCTTGTGATAGTGAAAATATCCCTTATCCAACGTGTTCTACTGTCGATGGTCTATCATATCGATTCAGTGTCTTGCAATTAGATATGAGCTAAGTTAAGGTTATCATGCCGAATTCGTATTGTTGAGAAAAATGATATGCAAAGCAGTCCATGTCTAGACACAGACACCTTGGTCACCATTTGATCAATGGCCATTTGAGTTTTCTTCTGAAGACGGTATCGATTGATGATAGCCACTTGGGTGCGTCACAACTTTTGTTCCGGTTAAGTTCTGGTTCTATATCAGAACTGAGGACCACATTATGTTCGAGCTATAGCGGTTTATTTGTGTGTACAGTGTCACTCGAATTCTTCATGTTGTTAGAACTTTTTTCGTCATTGGTTATAGGGTTTTTGTGGACTATCTCACAACCTTATTTCTGTAGGACCAAAATCTGTGGTAGAACACACTTTGTCGTGAGCTGACTATGCAGTTAAATTTCTAGATATCTGCATAAAATTTGTATTAGCTTACTTAACGGCGGGGTTTCTCGCTTACTTCCGCTTGTCCTTCAAATGATATTTTACTATTTTTGTCATAACTGACTAGATACTAAAATGATTTCTTTCACTACATCTCTTTTCATTAAGAAATGTAAAGGTGCGTATAGTTGTTTAGAAAGTGATCCTCTTGTTTGTTCATTTGGTTTGCCGTTTCTCAGAGTTTAGACAATTTACTAGCACTCCGTATTATGCAAATTTATGTGCTACATAACGCTATCTTATCTGGTTGTGTTTAAGCTGAAAACGTCCGTCTATTTTTGTAATTATCATTACCATACATTTCCTTTGTCCTCTTCTGTTTTTAGTCAAGTCGTTCGATAGCTTGCTTCCTACTTTTGGTATTTATCTGCGCAAGGTCTGTGAAGATGAGCCTCATCTGATTCCGTTTTCAACCTATTACAACAGTCTACGTGCTATTATTCCCGTCATAGACGCGGTCGTAGCAAGTCTATCTCCTTCGGACGCTGCATCCTGTTTCTCTTCGGGTAAGACCCTCATATTCAACTGTTTTCTATTTACATCTTCGAAATGGTTACTCGATCGTTTGCAGGTTACTGTTATGCTCTTGGATAGAATATGTACAGAACTGGACCACCTAGCCTAGCTGATGCTTCGTCTGGTTGGACGTTATATCCTGAACACTGTCCACAGCTAAACAGAAAATGAACGGGGCACTAAATATGAATTGGCCCTCAAAATAGCATTGTTTCTTCTAGTGTTGGTCATTCTTTGTTGAGGATTATTGTCTATTCTCTACCTGATGTGAATGTATTATGCGGTGTGTTCTTGTTTTATCCGCTGCCATACTCTCGGAACTGCCAATCTTAGATACGCAGATATCTGCACTTCCGTATCCGTGTGAACCATTTTGTCAAAGTAATGTCAGAGTTATTTATGAGATTAGGGTCAGGTGACCGAACGAGCCGAGGCAAGCAGTTAACGTATTCACGTGCAAAGTTGCTTCAATGTCATCTTAGAACATCTGGCTGTAGACTGTTTTTATGAAACGTGGTCGCCCTAGTACTTGCCGCTTGAACCGTAGATAATCAAATAAAACCGATGAACTTCTAGTTGAATAAGGTGGAAGCCCACAAATGAATTGACCCACCGCCACTTTGTATTTCAAAAATGCTCATACCATCATTGAGCCTCCACACTCATCTACCTAGCATCATGGAGCAAAAAATCATCGCTTATCTATCCGGCTACTTTTGTCTGTCAGCCTGTTGTGGATAAATGTGTGAGTCATATTCCAGGTTGGATAAGAACTAATAACTGGATGAACCGTATTTAATGTAGGTCACGTGGTCAGCCAGTACTGTGAAGCAGCCTACCCTATTTGCTGTATGTGGCCAACTGTCAGGCAAGTGTACGCAAGTAAAGGCGTAACAAGTTTGAATGAGCGCATTTAACCCACGTGACTATCCGAGACGCGTTGATCGAGCGTTGCAAACTATTCTGTTCATTTTTTGTGTGTTATCGTGTGGTTTTTTATTGTGTTTGCTAACAGTATGGTCATACGTTTTATCTTCATTCTGTCACCTGTTCTCGTTTTTTTTCCAGATGACAGTGTGCTTCCGTGTCTGTTACACGTCACATTGGGCTGTCAGAAACAACTGCGTGATGTGCCCCTAGTGCGAGGCATTCTGGCCGATCTTAATATTCTGTTTAAGGATGTCATCCGGGCTGTTGAAAGCACTTTACGTGTGAGCAATTATTTCCCTCTATTCTATGTATCCAATTGAGTAGGACAGCAAGAAAACATGCATTGTGGAATGTTATCATTCAATTTTTCATGTCTGTCGCTTACTGAAAAAAAGTCAACGTAGTGTATACATCAGTGCGCATGGCAACAACGATTGAATGGACAGAGCGGGTTGGGTTGACGAGAGTATCACTATCGCGATAAGCTGATTGCATGAATTATCCCTTTCTGTGGCTGACGTGACAAAACCGATATGCTAACTTGCTGCAATACGTGCGTAAATGATCGCTCTTCAGCCGATCACCGATTTTGTTTCACACTCTCTACCCTGGTATTTTCATGTTTGCATAAGGGATCTCTAACGGTAATTTTAAACCCTTAATTGTAACACTTTGTTAACAAAATGGAAAATCATCCTCATTGCTGTCTCAAAGCTTCATCCCTCGGCGCCGTATTTTCTGTTTATATTTTGACTTATGTTAAGCTACTCGTTTGTGGTTAGTAGGTCGGCTAAAGCCTCTAAAAGTTTCTTCACTTAAACCGATAGTCCTCCTGGATCCGATTTGGTCATTGTGACTGGTCAGATCCCACTTTAGTCCGTTCTTGGGCAAAAACGGAAGTTTACTGTAGATGTGTACAGTTCCTTGTCCATGGTCAATTGTGCTCCTATGGTGACCATGCTTTTCCTACTCTTGAATTTTTCCAGGAAGCGACCTGTTCTTCAGACGACCTGACTGTTCTGGGTTCGTGGTATACTCAAGATCTGCAATGGATTTACAACCTAGACCTAGCTTCATATGCCACCCTTCGTGAGGCATTTTTGAGTTGTTGTCTTAACGATGGCGCAACCGAAACTCGTAATCACCTGCTTTTTCTGTGCAATCGATTGAAACTGTCCACTCTCTTGGAATCGCTTACGGACGTCTGTTGACATGTACATACTACTCAGAGTTATTATTTACCAAATGAATTCAGCCTGCTCATCTTACTTTGCCAACTGGGGGCTTTGCTGTTTACCTGTTAAATCCAATGTGTTCTTGCCTTTTATCCCAAATCTGTTTTTGTTAGAGTCAATTAATCATGTCTATTTTCTAGGGTGAACTCTACTTCCATATGTCCGTAATCGTATGCACTTAGTAACGACTTCAATAGAAAAGTGAGCAAACCGCAAACAGTTTGAAGCTCATAGCTGCTTCCGCCTACAGTATGGTTTACCTGACTGCAGCTAAATGTCTTTCTTTCTCAGGCTTTGTGGGTGCTTGGTTACGCATGTCCATCAATAATTCCCCGGTAGTATGTTTTCGACTGGCTCGTTACGGGTTTCGAACAATTGTTTTTGGTTTCAAAGCTTTGAAAAATCAAGAATTATCTCTCACATTTGCGATTTTTAAAAGGGTATAACCCAACACCATATTTCATTTTCATTGGCAAACCTTTTGGAACGACTATAAACTTTGATGTTTCAAAAAGAGAGTTTTCCAAACATTGTGACCGTCTTTCAAAATGACAGTATCTATTTCAGAAATTCCGACCACACAACTGTAACAGAGTTGATCAACTAATTCATGAACATATGGCTAGAATAAACGAAATTGTGGATGCAATTCAGCAAATGCTTCTCGTTCACATGAAGTCGTTGTACTTAGCTTTGACACCCAAACCTGAAGAGAGGTGGCTTACTTGTCAGAATACCTGTGGTCCCCATTATCAAACAGCTTTTATCGTATGTACCATGCATCCGAATCAGGTATCCTGCCAACTGGGCGAAAAATAGAAGGAGGCATAGAAAAAAGTATCAAAAGAAACAGGAATTGAAGAAAAGAGAAAAACACTCAAGTTGATACTGACACGTTCGATGCAAGACCATCAGGAGCTTAGCAATTCAAGTCGCATAGCAGATTTAGGAACACCGTGTCAAAGAACACAAGAAAAGATTATCGTTGCGTTTTTATCTGGTCAACTCATCGAGAAACTGAACAGCTATGTTAAGTTCTGTGTACTTCAACTTAACTCTCGTTTAGTAACAACAGTGGACTCATGAAGATATGTGAATTCTGTAGATCTGACTATCATCTTAAATATGATTATGAACTTTTCGTGAATTTTTCCAAGTAAAGTCCTGTAAGTTTGTGCATTTTAAAACCCTAAGGCCAGCTGCTGATCGATGCTTATTATCACTGCTGGCTACATTTTCTTCGGTCTATGTCCCGTTCATGGGCTTTTCGGAACTCTGAAGCCAGTCTTCTGGTCATCTGAATGGATGCGACTTGATATCATCAATCAACCCTATGTATTGTAAACACTTCAATAATGTTTCATCGTGTACCATTTGATTTTGGCTATCGATCTGCATTCACTCGTACATCAAAGTTGTTTTTCCTATACGCAGTGTGATGATAGTTTGGTTTAGGAAAGAAAGCAAAACTTTCTCGTCGGCTGATTCCGTGTTAACCTGGTGTTTGAGGTCGAAACGTCTCTAAGTCTGACGTAGGTTAACTAGATCGCCTTACTATAAAAATATATCGATCTTTTGCGCTACTTCGTATAAGAATATACCTACGCCAAGACCTATCACAATATCTTAAGCTCCAAACTAAATGAAAACAGTGTAAGAAAATCCGCATAATGTTATTCGGGACGGATTTTCTTTGTAAAAGTACCGTCCACTTCGTTTCCGCTCTATTTCTGACTGCAGATACAAGTTTTCCACTGTGGTCTGGCCGGAAACTCAGTAACTCTACGGATCCGAGTCTTGAATTTAAAGTCCTTACCCTCTGAAGCCTCGTCACGCACTAACTGCCGCTTTTAGTTCACCCGTGGTCGTGCACTTGCTGCGGTAAGTGTAGATTAACTGTGATAAAACGCGCCCGACCTACCGCAATCCATAAAGAAATACTAGCGCGTGCTCTCCCTGGAACGCCAACCCCATTGTATTGTTGCTTAGGCATCTGGAGTTCGGCTGGTGTCGTTTGTTCACCTGCCTCTTGTGCAATTTAAGGTTGGAACGGTGTTGGTGGATTTTCGCCTGTCGGGCAAGCGTTTACAACTTTATTGGGCAAAAGCGTTAAGCTACACCACTAAGGTGGGCATTATTTTTAAATGCGAACTTTCATCAACCTATAGTTTTTTTTCAGTCAGCGAGTCATTCCGTGCTTTAGAGCTCTCGTTTTTGTCATTGCACAAGCTTCTGAGTCATAGGACGTCAGCATCAGAAATTCCGCGCTCGAATGTATTAGCGAGCTCAACCACTCGTTTTCAGCCTTTCAGTAAAAGCAGGTCTTCTACTGTGTGGGAACCTGTCGTTCTCAAACCTTTAAGACTCTTCAGTTTGCATACATCATTTTAAAAAAATAAAATTCGTGACAACTGAGCATGTTTTATTAAATACGGTGCATGTGGTTACGTACGTGTTCAAAGGTTAGTGCTGCGGTTGGTCTTGATACAATAATGCGAGCATCGTGTTGAAGCCACTCCAAAGAAAGACCCTCAAAATTCGAAACGCCCGTGCTTTCCCGTTTTCTGTCATAGCCCACTTATAGGAGACTAGTGTATATTGTATAGCACGCTACGAAATAATATCACTGTTTACTCTGTACCTAGCCTGCAGGTGCACGTGCATCGGTTCTGCACGTGAGTGTTCAGTCTAGCCTATGTACTGGCAGCAACATCCGAATAGATGCCATATAGGACACGCTGATACGTGCTGGTTGGAACCAAGGTGCACTGGACGGGTTAGATCCTCCTTCTAATCAATGGCTTCTGAGAATGCTACACATTTACTGTCTGTCATGACGTTCAAGCAATATGACTATGTGCAGGCGAATGGCTATCGTGCCAACGACTGTGGTGGCTATCTTACTTTTCTGGATTTGTTTAATAGAGGACTTCCCTTCTTCACTACACTTCATTCCTGTTAAGCCCACTGATGTGTTATCATCATTTCACAGGTCAAGCAGACTTCGTGTCTGGTAATGGTTTGATCTGCGTGAGTGTTCCGGTGTGATACGTGCGCAGTCAAACAGACTTGATCTAAGATGTTCCAGTAACATAACAGCATGTTGAGCTATCACTTTCGCTTGTATTGATGTCAGTTTATAATATTTTAGATGTCTCTGAAGGTGGTTCGAACGTAGCTGCTGACACCGACGTTCCCAGCGCTGTGTGAAGACTTGCGCTAACGGTTCCTCCAATCCAGTTGGATGAACAAGCGTCAGTGGACCGAGGCTGCCGGGACATATTGAGATGATAGAGTGGAAGGATGATCCAGACAAGGCATACTATTTCAGCAGCATAGCCGTGCGCCATAATTTTTCGTTAGCACTTCCATTAGGGCGCTGTGTATTTGTGTCCACTCGTGCCAGTGCGATCGGCTTAGTTTAGGCTAGTCCGGCGTTGTGTTAGTCAGCACCGTAGAGGCTTGTTAACTGACATCGAGTCATAGAAAAGCGATATCGGAATCTATGAAAGTGTTATCGGGGTACTTTATGACAAGAAAAATGTCCAGTCTTGTCTTTTCCTCTCGTAACAGAAAGCGGAGAGATATTACGATGAATTCATGAATCTCCATTATAAACTTTTCGTCAGGCAAGGTCTTGTTTGTTCAGGCCATAGAAACTCGTTCCAGCGAGCTAAGTAGTTAAGGTTTTCCGTTTCTGTGTCCTAGAGTAAACGTCCAATAAAGCACAATCTTTATTGACCAACACGATAGTTACCATGCTACGCTCGCGTTTATGAGTCAGCATTCCAGTCCACAACACGCCCCGGTTTCCGCTCACACGTCGTGTGCACTTCTGCCCGGTTTGTGTGTGATCGGCGCCTTCTATCGGGGGGTTTTCCGCCTGCCATTCCTCGTCCGTTGGTCCGATCTCGTTGAGCGATGGCTCGTCCGGTCGCTCGTGTTGTCCGCAATCTATCCACTGTGGGCTTTGACTGTATTCCGCGACCGTGTCGAGATATTCCTTTGAGTGTTGGAATAATCGCGCCCCCGATCTGGTCGTCCATCCTATTTTGCCTGCCATGCCTCGCCCGTTGGTCCGATCCAGTCGAGCGATGACTCATCCGGTCGCCCACGTTGTCCCCGATCCGCTCGCTGTGGGCTTTTGGACGTACCTCCCGCGTTGAGGTATTCCGCCAAGTGTTGGAATACTCGCACCTCCGGCTTGATAATCCACCACAATATGCACAATGGCGATTAACTCTAAGTCTACCTCTTCCACCGTTTGTCACCCGGACAACGCCCTCGCATAATTTTTTTACAGATAAAGTGGAAAACGGTTTGAGCTAACTACCAGTCTAGCACTTTCTCTTGAATGGGATCATCCGAAGAATTTTATGATTGCGAAAGTTGTGATCAATTTGTGCGTTGCGACCAACTTAGAACAAAAAATGACGAGCCATGCTTGAATTGAATTATGGTATGAAGAGTATAATTGCCGTCAAGAAGTTTAGTGTTATAGACCTTGTCACCCTACTATGGGCGGTCAGCTTTGAACCTACCCGGTGGTTGGAAGCGGCTGATTTGAGAACCATGGCTTACACCACATCTATTTGATACGTGATTGTACTGGTATCTACGTTGACATTAGTCGTCTGATTTCACAACGTTCACCTAGATATAGAATGTCAGCTGTAGAATTATCAATGAATCGTGGTCTGCAGGCTGGCCTAAAACACTACTTGAAAATACAAGTCACATAGTCTGAAACAAACTTTACTAGTGTTCTTTCCTCGGGCCAATACAAGATGACTAAGTGCTACCAACAAGCAGTAATGAGAAATTGTTGTCCAGAAGATGCGAGGCCAAGGTTTCAAACCTCTCTTGTCGGTTTAGACGTTGCCTTTTATTCTGTGTTATGAATCAACCAGACTTGTTCTTAGCTGCGCACATGGTTTCTCCGGTGCTTCTTTCTGACATATACTGTCTTGATCTTGTTCGTTTCATCCGATTACGTTTTAGTGGACGCTGGCAATTGCTTCAATCTGAACGCCTCGTTTGCGTGAGTTCTCCGTTAATCGTGTTGGCTCGTGCTTTTCTTTTGTCATTAGAATGAAGATGAGAATGCGGCAAAATCCAGTGAATATATTTGCCGGGTACGGGCAACCGATGTGGTCTGCGTGATTCAGCCACGAGCGTGAAAGCATGTGAACCTCACGTTCGACCAATGATTTTGTCAACCGATAGATCAATACACATACACTTCAATCACTAGATCAACAACCAGAGATAGGAAAAAGTGAGGGCTATAAAGAGACGGAAACCAACAGGCGGATAGATCGAGTAACATGGATTTACTATTCAACTGTAGATTTTATTTTCAATCGGCCCTGTTATAGTTGAGGCAAAACTTGATAATTCTAGGGTTATATAAAAGGTGAACCCTTTCCGCGTGGCTGAGGCTTTGTCGAAACTGGTCGCGTTTCACTCAAGCGGAAAACCCGAATCTGTTTCTGCATACTTAAAGCTTACTCTGGAGTGAATAACAAACGTGATGGATACAATTTTCCTGGTTGAAACGCCTAACATCACGCGTATGATGAACTGGTCAATTCGGATTAGCGTGGTACGGAAAAAGGCTTGGAGAAGCGCAGGCAGAACGGACGCAGGTTCTCCTTATCCGTCATTCTTTGTTCCGGCTTGCGCTAAGGACGGAGAAGCGATAGCAGTGGCCTCTCAACTGCTCTTCTTGAGTCTATCGTGGCCATCTTTCAACCCAGAACTCAAATGGTCATTCGGGTTTGAGTATCAAGAGAGCAGCTCTGTTGCAACGTCCTATTTCGTGGTCAGATATCTGCAAGCAGTGCTGTAAACAACTTTTTAAACTCCTGTAATGGTAGCATGAGCAAACTGCTGCTCTTGACTTCATGTTTTCCATCTTTCGTACTCTCTGGTTAATGGTGACGAGCCTTCTGACTGTAGTTTGCGAACCAAAATAAAGCCCGCAATTTTGAGCGATTCAATTTGACTGACCACCGAGTTCATTAACGAGATCCCCAGCAAGAGCAGGTGAGTTGGTAAGATAGGTGATAATTATAAGTTCAAAGGTCAGCTTCTTTATTTGTTGTGGCGTCAGTCCACTACTACTCGCCCAATTCATTGGGGTCAATATTAACGCCTCATTGAACAGCCCTTGGCTGAACGAGCTAGCAACAAGACTTACGAACTTAATTGATTTCCATTCGCAAATGATGTAACTTGTTAGTTTTTCTTTTCGTCCATTTCCCACATTCAGGTATTACGAATGTCTTATAAGTCTTTGATGTAGAACTCACTAAA
>LOND01020283.1:0-28952 GCA_014220965.1 Paragonimus kellicotti
TCATGGTTACATTCAAATCTTGCTTCACCACCCATACTTCCTATCCTCATGGATCACCTGGCAATCTTTCTATCATTGTAAACATTATTTCCATTCTAAATCTCGGACGTGTATACCAAATCGACATCAGAATTCGGCTGTAATCATATACTAGAAAGGGCTGTTAATCAATCTCTTTCCACGTTATACGATAACAACTGTTCGCTAGTGCTATATATTTTATTAGCTAACACGAAACTATAAATTTTATACAAAAGGTTTGGCCAGAAAATCACACATTCCATTATTCGTCATACTTCACATTACCATCTTACGCTCTTCCGTTTATCAGGTAATTTCGTTTTTCATTCCTGACTCCACAACTACATCTGACGCGAGAAAACATCCCACCACGTCCGGACACACTCGAAAATCCCGTATTGGTTGGACAATTCGCGAGGTCTGCGAAATTCCGTCGATTTTGAGGACATAACGAAGTCCAGTTCAGAGGACCGCCCATTTCCCCGCAAAAGTAGAGGCTTCCCTCATCGCGACAAAATTTTCTGCACATTTTTCCGGAACCATCTGCATAAAATATTGGTCCTCTGAAACACAAACTGGAAGCCTATGGTATTCAAGGAGAGGTTCTTCGCTGGATTGCCTCTTTTCTCGATAATAGAACTTTTAGAGTTAAACCGGATCAGATCTCTCATCTCCCTCTTTCATTTCTGTGGGAGTTCCTCAAGGGTCAGTGCTAGGTCCTCTGTTATTTCTGATCTACATCAATGACCTTCCGGAAAATATTTCCAGCAACGCCCTCCTATATGCCGATGACCTAAAAATTTGGAATGCCACTGATCCCAGTGCATTACAGATTGATCTTGACGCGATTAAGCGCTGGTCGGACGATTGGAGTCTCCCACTAAATGACAATAAATGCGCACACATGTCACTCGGTGGAGACTCTGGCAATGCCTTCGTGATTCATAGTGCATTCGGCACAGTAGATATCATGAAAATCGATCTGAAGAAAGATCTGGGCATCTGGTTGTCGTCTAACTTATCTTTCGCGTATCACCATGAGATGGCGGCAAAAAGGGGATTCGCCGCTCTCAGGATGATTGAGCGCACTTTCCCCACATAGACAAGAGGGCGTTTCAAACGGTTCACGGGGTTTATATAAGACCGCTCCTCGAGTATGCTAATCAGGTCGTGTATACCGGCCTGAAGAAAGACATATTGGCTGTTGAGCGTGTCCAGCGCGCGGCTACCAAACTAGTCACGGGCTTGAGAAATGTCGCGTACGAGTCTCGACTTGAAATTCTTGATCTATATCCACTTGAATATCGACGACTCCGCGGTGATTTAATTCTCACACACTTCTTCAGAGTAGGTCTCGTTGAACAGTTCTTTATGATAGCGAATGATGACGGCCGGCGAGGACACAACAGGAAGCTTTTCAAGCTTCGTCCTCGGACCTTCCTTAGGCAGCAGTTCTTTTCTTACAGGGTTATTAACCTTTGGAACAGTCTTCCGTCTGAGGTCGTTAGCAACACTTCTAGCGATCGCATCGAAGCATTACTTGATTCTCACTTACGAAAACCACATTGAGCAATTAATATTACTCTGTTCTTGGTATTTACTGTAATCCCCAAGAGCGGTGCTACACCCTGTTTTCAATGATTGCATTTCAGATCAACAGACGCCTGCTTACCACTAATCAAGAAAAGTCGTCCGAATCCAGGAATCTCATGCTTGTGACCCAAACCGACGTAGCAACCGTTGAAACGTTGAGTCACATTAACTTGTGAATGTAGACCTACTACAAACCTACAACATCAAATTTTGTTTTGGCATGGGCACCGCAGGCGTACCCGTGATTGCATGATGAATCCACGTCACCTTCAACAATTTAAGCTATATTCCATAGTATAACAATGTTTTAGCCATTGCCGTTGGAACGCCGCTCAACCAGTCCGACGCTTGCTTGAATTCTGAGAGTCGACTGGATTTTCTGCTGCCATTTTTCCTCTGTGGCGGCAGTTGTGCGGTTGTGTTAAACGCTCTTTCACGTCGATCTGCCTAGCAACTTCGTTTGTTACGTTGAAGTCTGCTCGTTGTACGGTAAGTGAAGCACCAGGCAATCTTTCCTTGCACGACTTCTGAATCGTGTTAGCATAGGGCTAGGGAGACTTTGGGCGTACGACCCAGACAGCAGGGAACTAGTTTCGCGATATCTGCGGGTGTTTTATCAATCAACACGGATACGGACCATTTTCTTTCATAGACACCGCTGTTTCCCATGTTAGTTATAGATATGTGAGGAATGTGTTCTCTGCAACATGAGCCAATGAGATATACTGACGGGAAACTGTTTGTTACTGGTCCCCACATGCGTGACACACACACGCGTGACACACACACGCCTGACAATCAGTGATGTAGTAAATATTGAACTGCTAGAGACAGCGTGCAAGATCTTGGACGCGCCCATCTGAGCGGTTCCTGTGGCGAGACGGGAGCTCATCAGGGTCATAATCTGGAGGTAAATTCGGGGCTAATCGAGATGTTGTAGTCGCTGAAGACTGCTCGGGCGACGTTGAGTTGTCACACTGGAGGACGATTCTATGAAGAGAGGCATGGGTTGATAGATCAGAACTGCAAAATGTTGATCAGAGACGTCAGTCACGTTTCCGCCGGCCGTTCGATGACAAAATGTTTTCACATGCGGTTGCTGCAGGAATTTTTTTGCACGGTCTATTAGCAGAAACACGAACTCATAGGTGCTGAAGTTTTAAGAACGTAAGACGCGGGCTGTTGTGTCTCCGTGGCACTCGTTTACAACGACCGGAATTTTCCTAGCTTTGTCCTGATCGTCGACGATAACGTTACTTAACGGTTGATGGGAGTCAGGTGGAAGACCGATCGGCAGACCATGGATTAGCTGCGCTGGGATTGTATCGGCATCTTTATGCAGTTGCGAAAACCAAGTTGAATTGGCGGTTATGCGTTCTTCTGATCCATCCTCTGACGAGCAGTTGACGATGGCCCGAGTTACCGACGAAAAGGTTCCATTAGACCGTTCGCTTGTGGGCGATATATTGTGATGTGTGTTTGGCGCATGCCTAGCAACTTGGCCATTCGGTATTGGTAATCGTGGATAGAAGACCGAAACTTGCGATCCATTGCCCGGTGAAAGCGTGAAGGACTGCTACCGTTGGTGGGTCCGACAGTTGTATGACTTTCGGTCAGTGAATGATCGGGTCAGTAAATGTGAGAAATTGGATGTAGCCCGGATTGGGTAGGAGTGGCCCGACGAGGTCTAAGTGAACATGTTGAAAATGGTCGTCGTGGTCGGGAAGGCTCCCAGCGGTTTGTTTGTGTGTTGGTTGATTTTGGAACGTTGGAACGCGAGGCTGCACCGGACTCAACACCGCACGTCCCGATTCACGCTACACCAGACGGGGTGATCTTTAATCCGCCTTAGCGACTTGCTCATTCCCAGGTGTGGCTGATTTCTCTGTTCTTCGAAAACCGCCCCTCGCAAGGATTGAGGTCCGATTGGCCCGGGATATCCCAGTGAACTGTCACGCACGGTGGTCCCATTTGAAAAACTGGATTCTCTTTAGCAGCCTCATCAGTGTAGAAAGAAGACAAGTTGCGTTATGTTGACGTTTGTTTCACTGTCATCTGTCGCACATGTTAAACATGGAGGCCACGTATGACATGCAAATGGAGACAGACAAGTTTCGAATACATACATTCACGTCACATATTATGCCATTAACACTACCGCGACCCTATGAGCTGCTACAGTCACTTTTGTGCACATATTGCCAGTCGGTTGGGTTTGATCGACACGGCTTTGCTAAAAACTGGTAACCTCTGGCTCTGACTGCCTAACAATATTTTGACCGATCTAAGTGGGCCAGACTAATGACCTGTTATCATGAGGTGTTTTATCTACGTAAACGTCACTACAAATGCGAATGAGCTGGTAGACAACGTGATTGGGAATAGTTGGACAAACTGCGTCCCCGACCGCCTAGAACTGGCACTTTAGTGGTCTTAACCAAGAATAATTAGGCAGCCGCTTACGAACCTGATAGGGTGGACGCCTACTTGCGTCCGATGTTGTTTGTCAGATGACCTCCTTCGAATTACAGAACTATAAATGTCTTTCTCTTCATGCTAGTCGAACGGCTCTATTGCGTTCGTTCATTACTCTGTGAATGTCTACGAACTTTTCAAAATACCTGTCCACCAGTAACGTTTTACCCAGCATCTCTTTTCCCATCTGTAGCTTGTCAGGATCGCAAATGTGTCTGACCCTGTGAAATAAGGTTTCCACCAAATCCGGCTTGTATGCGTTCGCGGTAAAGCGGGACAATTGAAGACATTGTCCGCCCCGTGTTGCCTTAAGATGGACTGATCGCTATACTCCTGATAGGCAGTATGACTACAGAGGCGAGTGTCCCCTTCACAGTGTCAAAAGCCGCGATGACTTTGGGGTTCAAGCGCAGGGTACGTTTTGTTGCCCCGAAGTAACTCACTGAGCGACCACATAAGCTTGACGAGGTTGGCGATGAATTTTAGATGGTAATTTACAAGTCCATTGAAGCAGAGGAGCGTAAGATCCTGTCGTGAGGCAGACGAAGTCAAATAACCTCGATCTTAGAGTCGAGTGGTTTAATCCCTTCTGCTGAGATGCTGTGGCCTAAAAAGTTCAACGAGGTTTGGCCGAGTTCGGACTTTACTTCCGTTGATAATGAGGTCGCATGACGCTAGACATCAGAGCAACGTTTACAAGTGGATGACTTGCTCTTTGGAGAAGAGTATGCCATCCATGTATGCGCAGACGACGTCTAACCCACGGGTGACTTCATCAACCAGAGGTCGGGGTGTCTGTGCAGCGTAACAGAGACTGATAGGCATCCGCAAAGGTTTGAGTAGATGAAATGGAGCGACGATAGCTGTTTTGGATAACTTCTCCTGTTCTACAGTTATTTGTTAGTTGGTACGGACGAGGTTGATTCCGACAGAGATCGTATTACCTGCAACACTGGTATTAAGACCGTGGACATGCTGTTCGGGGTACCTATCTGGAACAGTGGCATTGTTCAATCCACGGTAGTCTCCACAAGGGCGCCAATCGCCTTCCGTCTTCTTTGGCACCATGTGCAGAGGAGATGCCCATGGGCCGACTATACCCATTTCCAGCATGTGCTGAAGTTCAGCACTAGCGACACGCAATTTCTGTCGTACCAGCGTCCATGATCACTGAAAAACCGATGAACGTTTCGTTTTGATGTGATGCACCATGCCCGTAAGGACCACAGGTAGCCCGTTCGATGGACTGGACAATTCAAGTAATTCACATACTACCGGTTAAAAGCGATCATCATACCTTGATTAGGCGAGTAGAGGACTCAGTAGAGGGGTGAAGGAAGCGGTGTATGTAGTGGATAAATTCTTCAGAGGAACTGGGAGCCAGTAATGGCCTATGTCTAGAGGTAATCTGAAGTTGATTGGGAAGTCCGTGCCAGATAGCGTCTGGAACATTCGCAGAAACGGACACACAAAAATGAGCACACGTCAGACATATGACAATAATCTGGTGTTGGGAAAAGGCACTTTTCCCAAAAATTCGCCATATTTGCCGAGAAAAATGGATTTTCCATTTTTGGAATTTGAACGCCCGCCAGAATTCTCGAAACTTCGAGAATTCGCGCTCGCCTCTGATTGGTCCGTTGATTGGCCTAGGCCCAAGGCCGCTCAAAACCTATAAATACAGTTGCTGTAAACCACTATTTTGCCTTCGGGCTGAGCAGCAAATAAAGCTCGTTTGAAGGCCGTCTTTTTCTTTACTTGTTGGGGGGTCTAAGTTGCGAGAGTTGGGTTCCGATATTTGCGCTCTGATTTTCGTGCAGTTTTGCGATATCGTTGCGTTCGTTCGTGATAGAGATACTGCTCGCGGTCTCTATGTTCGTACGTCGCCTTCTATTTCATGGACGTCGTTACACTTGGGCACCGGTGACCACCAGCAATCGTAACCCAGAATTCCCTTCGTGTATTGATCGTGAGTGATTGAGAACAGGGCTGCCAGCAATGGTTGTCATCATTACCTGCTTACAGTTGGACTTCCCGGTGCAGTTTGGGGGGGCGCACGGTTTATTGCATTTCCGTGTTTTGGTCACGACTCTGGCTTGATACCAGCATTATCCCGTTCTTGAAGGCGACCTCAAAAAACTACTTCATCTAAAGGCAGGGTAAGATTCAGAAGTTTTGAGAGCTCGAAGTTCCAAACTGAGTTCCTCTTCCCGTGTTGCTAAATGGGCGATTATACCCCCTGCATTTGGTTTAACTCTGCGCATTTTGGGGGGTGGGCGTGGGCGATAACTGAATCGTCAGCTCTTGACAACTCATACAAGGAACTCGTCCGGTTGAATTGACAGATGATTTTTGTAAGAACTCAGGCAACTTCCGAACCAGGGGATGGCGACTGAGTTTGCCATTGACCTCGCGGTATTACCCCGTTTGTCTCAACTGGTGAAGCGACCGAGATGGGGTAGCATCCTCTAGCCGTGGACCATTAAGGACCTGTCTCATTCGTTTTACTTCTGACACGATAACACGCTCCAAAAATGCGTCCTTCAGCGTGTCATGAGGGCTGCTCTCCAGTGGTCTAGTAGCTGAATCATTCACGCAGGACGCTGGAGACATGGGCAGTGAAATAGCCAACCACGTGAACTCAGAATTCTTACTGGTGATTTACGCTCACTGGACATGCATCTCAGGCTGCTTTACCCAATACTATGGGTCATCCGAATTATAATTCGGAACACGGCGTTTGCCACGGCGTTTGTCCTTGTGTCTTCGCGGACGCTGGACGCGGGGACTGAGACACCTGATTACATGATTGAAATTTACGGCCAAAATTTCAGAAAATACAGGTATTAAGAATGTGTTGGAACTAGATAGGGAAGTCAGCGCTTTGCGTGAATGAATATAACCACACGAACGTGATAAAAATTAATATACTGAAGAAATTGAGTTGTAATAAATGCCCGAGAGCAGCAAAACTTTAAATTGGATGTGCATGTTAATATCGTGAACCTAGTTCCCTGCTGTCTGGGTCGTACGCCCAAAGTCTCCCTAGCCCTATGCTAACACGATTCAGAAGTCGTGCAAGGAAAGATTGCCTGGTGCTTCACTTACCGTACAACGAGCAGACTTCAACGTAACAAACGAAGTTGCTAGGCAGATCGACGTGAAAGAGCGTTTAACACAACCGCACAACTGCCGCCACAGAGGAAAAATGGCAGCAGAAAATCCAGTCGACTCTCAGAATTCAAGCAAGCGTCGGACTGGTTGAGCGGCGTTCCAACGGCAATGGCTAAAACATTGTTATACTATGGAATATAGCTTAAATTGTTGAAGGTGACGTGGATTCATCATGCAATCACGGGTACGCCTGCGGTGCCCATGCCAAAACAAAATTTGATGTTGTAGGTTTGTAGTAGGTCTACATTCACAAGTTAATGTAAAGAGGTAGGTCGGTACTAGTAAAGCAACTCTCATGTTACAGATGATCTCATTCCAAGCTTCAGTGCTAACTGGTACCCAATATTGCACAACCAAGCGGTATAAATTCTCACGCTGCAGAACGTTATATTACGAAACTAATTTTAATGTATATCTGGCTCTCAACGATTAAGTATTTTTCCCTTCCGATTATTTCAAGAACGACATTTGTTATAAACTGCCATTTCGGCGCGACGTTACATGTTTCTGGTATCCGCGAAATACTTGACTGCATATTTCAGGGAAGTTGATGTAGAAGTTTTCAGTGCATTGTTCTTGTTGTGATGAGAATTATCAGTTATAACTGAAACGGCTTATATTCTTACTTTGGTTAAGAAATCGGCTTCTGCTTTTTCTGATAGGCGCATTATTTTGAAATTCGTAATTGATTTTGCTCCACGAAAAGTCTTTAAAATGGGATTCCCTTGCGGAGAAATATTCTTCCGCCTCGCAGAAACGTCCAGTTTAGCGCGATTCGGAAAATGTTGGTGAATTTGTAATTTTCGTCCACATTGCGTTGACATTGTGTTCCGCATTATATTTCAGTGATTAACTGTTACAGGGGCACTATCACGTACGGGTGTTAATTATCTATCTGAATTATATACTCAGTTTGTTTCCGTTACAGTGTTTCACATAAATACCGTTCAGCAAAATGTTATTTATAAAAGTGATTATATGGCGTAATCGGATTGTTATTTCTGTCTCCGGTGCATATGGGGCGGTCTTGAAAGGAGTAATATATTCCACCCTATCACTGAGGATCTCATGAAAGCAATTCAATTCACTTTGCTGCCACCCGTTTCCAGGCTTAAGGCTCGCTGTGAACTGAATTTTTTGTTTAGGCTTGCACACTACCTGTTTGTTACCGTTCACAGTCATTGCTCTCTGGTATGTGATACTAAGCAGCGAGATGGAGCACACTCAAATCCGCTGCATCCAACATATGTTTCCCAGAGAACGTCATTTTACTAATGCCTGAATTGTGGGTGACGTCGAAAGCGAAGTAAAAACTCGCAAGTCTAAATATGCATTTATTAATTTTGAGTACATCTGAACGCCATACCCGTAAAGGACAAGTGGCGGGCATGCAGAGCACTGGATAAAATAGCTCATTAGGAACAGTGAGCTATCAACCGCTCGGATAACTTTCTGGGGGTTAAAAGCTCAGTGGTCACGTAAAAATAACATTGCAAACTTGTGGTCAGTTACCAAGAGGCATTCTAGATTAATATCGTGATCTGACCAAAGGCTGTCATATTCACACGCGCAGCGGATTTTTGCAGCACAAACTGGATACTTGGGACTACGTTGGTCAGCTGTTGTTTACATCACAGCACGCAGACTACTAGTACTGTACGTTTTCATAACCAAACTCATAGATAAAGGATTACCAATTCAGAAGCCCATAAATCGTCTGGATATGTTACTTGTGGCTACTGGGAAAGGTATATCCATCAAATGTCGTATACCTTTATGGTTAGATCCAACTTTTTTTACCCTATCAAGACACAAACGTCATTACGGACGGACATGGAGCCTACCGACTAATGGGATGAAAAGTCCGAAATTGTTGAGGAACTTGCACTTACTTGATAACGCAGAAGTGTAAATCACATAGTAAACTTCAACATCTATCAAACACTCCGTATTCTGTTGAAGCTATTTACAGACGCAACGTGACTGGAAACCTCTGGCCGACCGCGAGTGCCAAAGTTGTCACTGATCCAATGCTCCAGCTGGAGATGTGTGTGAGCATATGATCAGATGACACTATTCATGAAAGCATACGCAAGCACAGACAGGTGTGCTCAGGTTCTCCGCTACATGCCGAAACTTAAAACCACCCCTTCCGATTGACTTGAACCATGATCAACGTCTAAGTAAGCAGCATGCGATAGCACTGGCAGCTGCTCTGTCCAACCGACCAATACCATGAACGACATTAAGAACAAGCACATGAGGGTAATGATGTGCAATGTGGTAACTGAAACGTTTGAGATGTACGTTGTTCATCATCTTCAAATGCGCTGAGTGACGTCCTGGTTGAAATATTTTTGAGCGCCGCGGTAGATAATTGGCGTTCTACACATTGAAGTAGCAACCGGATAGGAAGTATACGTTCCAAGGATCGGCAAGCAGTTTGGGTTGGTCTGTTTCCATATAGTTTTTGTGTGAATGCCACGCAATCACAATAGAGGTAGTAGCAACGCATGGAAGTGAATAGAATAAACTTCTGAAAGTTCTTAGGTATAGAGTAGGATACATTGCCCATTTTTAAACCCTCAGGTGTGTGCCGAAGGTGGAAAAAACCAGCTGATGATGCTGTCTGCAACCATTTCTGGGGATAACATTTCACCGGAAAGCACCCGTTTGAAATCCTGCGAAAAGGAAGCAAAAGTATGAATATCATATAAATAAGGAAGTTGGAGAAGTTGCGACACGTGCGTAACTTTTGGATATATGAGTGCTCTGATTGAAATAACCTGCCGACGTGGCGTGGTCACAAGTTGCTATTTCATGCAAGTCTCCAAATCAAAGCAAAGTTGAGCATACTTATGCTACAAGATCAGGTATTCCATCTTGAGAGAAGTTCAATAAAAGTATCCATATAGTAATAATGGTATATTTCTCAACGCATCTGTGAGAAACACGCTCAGATGAGCGTGATCAATGTACACATTTTATCGCTACATGCATAAATGCACTCCATACACAATAAATAATTGCACAATACACCAGTTTTACGGATAATATAACGAAACAGACATAGTAAGGGAGTGAAGTCCAAGTTCATGAGGAAGCATCTGGGACACACGCGTCTGAAATGATAGTTTTAATTTTTCCCATGTTCAATGAAAATGCTGAGTAGTTACATCAATTTTTGCTTCACAAGGTTAACACTGACCTAATGGTCAAGGTCATGCCAGAAATCCGTTATCTGAGGATGGAGAAAATGGCCGGTCGAAGAATTTTGCCATTATTTGATGCAGATGGTTCCGGAAAAATGTGCAGAAAATTTTGTCGCGATGAGGGGAGCCTCTACTTTTGCGGGAAATGGGCGGTCCTCTGAACTGGACTTCGTTATGTCCTCAAAATCGACGGAATTTCGCAGACCTCGCGAATTGTCCAACCAATACGGGATATCGAGTGTCCGGACGTGGTGGAATGTTTTCTCGCGTCAGATGTAGTTGTGGAATCAGGAATGAAAAACGAAATTACGTGATAAACGGAAGAACGTAAAATGGTCATGTGAAGTATGACGAATAATGGAATATGTGATTTTCTGGCCAAACCTTTTATATAAAATTCATAATTCCGTGTTATCTAATAAAATATATAGCACTAGCGAACAGTTGTTATCGTATAACGTGGAAAGAGATTGATTAACAGCCCTTTTCTAGTATATGATTACAGCCGAATTCTGATGTCGATTTGGTATACACGTCCGAGATATAGAATGGAAAAATGTTTAAAATGATAGAAAGATTGCCAGGTGATCCATGAGGATAGGAAGTATGGGTGGTGAAGCAAGATTTGAATGTAACCATGAGACTGACAGGTTAAGTATATTTTCTTTCCAAACGGTTTTAGCGCGCACGGCTTTTGCATAATGATCAATAACCATACACAGTCAGTTTTGATTAAGTATGAAGTACTAAGCTTAGGTATCTAGATAACTACATCCGATGGTGAAATTGTTAACTTTAATCTGCTCGAAGTGTACCAGACGTTGTATCACGCGACGCAGGGTTTCCACTCAGATGTTATTAGGTCCGTTTTCAAAAATATCGTCTTCATGCAGGCAGAGTTTGAAAATGGACATACGTTCGGTAATGTCAGGAAGGTTTCTAAGCTTCGTTTGAATTGGTGTATATTCTTACTGGCTCTAACTGCATGTGGAAGTTTATTCCAAATGTAGGAGTATTTCACTAGAGAAAATTTGAACGCAGCATTTTACGGGATTTAAAAGCTGTCAATGTATATTTTTGTTCCTGAGGTTGTACATTGAGCTATGTTGTAAGCGAATCTCGAAGTTGTCGGTAAATGTATTGCATGAACTAGATTATACAGAAGTGCAAGGTTCAGCTTGAGTCGCCGTAGCCAAAGTGGATCGAGTGCAAGCGTTTGGCAGCGTTCTCTGTAGTTCAGAGAAGACGGATAACCTAGTAAACCTTTCGTGAATGCACGTTGGAGACTTTCCAGAGCTAGCCTATCAGACTTGCGCAGGTGACAATATATGAACGTGCAGTACTCAAGTTGAGGTCGTACGCATAGTTTATAAAGGTGTAGTCGAGCTTCAGGAAGGGTGAATGAATGCTTAATGTAACCAATCGTTCGTCTAGTTTTACCTACTAGGAAAGATACCTGTTCTGAGAAATTGAATGAGTTTGAGTAACGTATACCCAGGTCACGGACTGAGTTGGAAGTTGGAATGCTATGGCCATCCAGCTTTATGAAGTCCGTGTGTGCAACGATGGTGGATTTATTGGCTGAAAATTTCATCAGCCAAGTTTGACACCAAGACTCTAATGACATGAAGTCCTTCCGTATATTTCCTAAACAAAAGTGAAAAAATGGTATAGCGCATCCTCTGATTAAGGTCCTTAAAATACGTGGTGTTTGCATTCCCTAGAGCATTTCCCTTATGTATTCTGGTTACCTCATCAAGGCTATCCACCTAAGTTTGACGAACTGTGGGTAGTCTGCCTGGAACTGTGATTACAAAACTTTCAAAAGCGCTTCGAAGACGAGGGTTCGAGCCAAAACGGTCGTTCCCATTCTGAAACGACCTACAACCCCGATATCTGCAGAATCCGCATCTACTGCAACGCGCAACGCCAACTAGCAAGCGCGCACGGACTTAATTTGAAGTGGTAACTCTTGCACAGTTGCTCTGTCCGCCTCTAAGGCTGGTAGATGAGCGTTGCTTTCGAAGAACCAGAGTCAACGGACAGTCACGCGATTAAGGGAGGCAACTGTATTCGAACCACTGCTGCACGCTGCGTGATATACCTTCGAAAATAATTTCTGTCTGTTGTTTTGGTTGCACGTTACATTTGCAAAAGTTTTGTTTGAATGGGATATTATGATTTCCTGATAATGTCCCAAGACAAAGCATTTGGTGTTGTCACTGATCAATGATCCCACAGGAGCAATGTTGACACATCCGACAGGTTAGCGATCGGGGCCTATAGAGTCTCTCATAGTACCATCGTCGACTCTTATCTACCATATCATTGAAGAACTTCTAGCTGAGTCCCGCCTTAACGGAGACGTGTAAGAAATAATCTGTCGCAGCTTCCGAAATTTGAGTGTGATACTCAAGACGTTCAAAGTGAGACTCGTTCAAGGCACCTCACAGTCCAATGACCATTTAAAGATTACTAGCTGTTACCTGAGATTGTCTTTTTGCCCGACAATGTACATCATCTTATGGGCTTGATGAAATTTGTGTGACGTGAATGATTCGGAAGTTATGGCTGCGCATACATGAAAAGACTACGTTATTTCAACAGATGGAAGTCACTCTCGTCGGTCATCTAGTGGGGTCATGCAGGAGATGAGGGACATATAGACGTCCCGTGACTTTTTAAACGTTTAATCTCGGAACACCCACTGCACTGTGTACAAGTTGCATCCGAAGCAGGCCTTTAGAGTCTCGTATTATTAACATACTTGCTAAAATACTACCGTTAAGAGAGAGGCTTCAGTCACCTGATCAACATTTACCACGGCAGTGGAACAAAGAAATGAATCAATGAATCAATTGAATGACGCGACTGTTGCATTTGAGTATATTCAAGCGAACCGTTGGTCTCGGAGCCTGTATATTCGGCGGATTCAATATCCTGGTTTATTGTTACTTTGTTCTATTCCGTCCATAATAAGTTTCTTGTAACATTGCACCTTATCACTGCGGAACTCGGGAATATATAACCGTTTTCCATTTGGATCCGAATTGGTTGTTCGGAGGACTTACATCTTATAGATTCTCGCTGCTCACAGACACGACTATTCTTGTTTAAGCATATCAACAGACGTTGCTAGTAGGCTAAGCGTTGTTTGAAAATCCACTAGAAGTCCCGGATCAATACTTGAGACGACAACACTTACCAGCCTCGGTTTGTTTACATTCGCTGAACCGTGTTTCTTTGCCAGATGAGCGATTAAAACGGGACAACACGGCTGTGACCGCATACGAAGACAACAGTGAGCCACAGTTCACGGCCGTGTTCATCGCGTAACTGAAAAGATAAATTAGGGTACTCTGGGAGGTCCCGTACCCCCACGTAGTCCCACCGGTCAGGAGGATGCTTATTTCAATGACGGGCATTCGATCACCTGTCGAACGTGGCAGTGCCTTAACGCTAGCTAGAAGTCATTAGCAGATTTTTGGGCGCGCGCATTGCGTTATGGAGAAAGTATCACACCCCGAATAAGATGATGCTCACTAGCGCTGGCGGAATAGATATGCAGTACACTGATATTACGTGCTGCCCGACCGGTTGTGATTACCGAACTACTGGGAGCGCCTCTCAAGCCAGAAGATGCCTGCACGGAGGATCCGTGATTATGACAGTCATGTTGGATGCAGTGCTGTTTGGTTGCAGCCAGCAAGTGGCGTGGCTCATGAGGGATGCCGACGTAGGAAGCATGGAACCAAGTACCAAAACCAGAACACTGCAACTCACGGTCTTTCAAATGGAAAACCTTAGGACAAGAGCTACAAGTTCATCGTTCAATTATTGTGTGCTTCGGACAAGCCACGGTAACAGGAGCAAGAGGATTAAGCTCCGGTAATATTGAAACTGCTGTTTGCCACAAAGGTCGGTTCGGCACACACATACCGGCAATTAGTATTGGTAAGAAGGTGAACGTCAGATCTGTATATAACTGTGGACGTTCAAAGAGACAAAAGAACAACAAAGATTTATGTTCGAATTCAAATCAATCGGAAAAGCGACGGTGAAATTTTGGGTCCCTCGTTATCCTTCACTTACACCGTCGACCTTGGTGATGAGGTATTTCCAAAGCAATTGTCTCGTTCAGGCTCAGAAATTATTAAATGCAAATTGTTGATCCTGAGTTTAAAATAAAAACCGGAACCAAAGCTGCCGTGCCCTAGCTAGCCGGCTCACAACATCCCATTAGCTCTTATGTCAAAGCTTCCGGAGTCACAGATAACGTCCATAGCATTCTGTTCGCAAACTGCATGTCGAACTACAGTTTATTTCGAGCCATTTTGGTGATCGATAAGCACGTTGATATTTTCGACTGAATTCAAACGGCTAGCATCACGGCGAATACTGTGTTGTGGAAGCCTCAAAAGATCGAATGTACATCACCAGCACTTGAGACTGTACAATCGGCTATCCCGTATAGCATCCTGTTGGCATATTTTATTGCTCTAGGGACGGTGCCCGAAAGCAGGGGATCGCTGAAAATCACCTCTCTCTGCTAACTGGGACAACCTAACTGGTCTCACAACTTCCGACTGATTGACTCCCTGACCTGTGCGTTAAAGATCCTGGGATTTTTGACTAATAACTCGGTATCGAGCTGTACGTCAAAAAGATCTTTCTATTGCAATGAGTCTCCTGGCGTCCGATTGAGAAATTTGGGCGATCTTGAGGTGCGAGCCTATATTGGGAGTTTACGCGCATATAAATCAGGAGGGAGGACGTAGATTGTTCTCTTCATTTGAATGGGGACACTGTTATATTAAAATCTATTCTGAGGCGCACGTCGAAGTCAGTTTGTGGATTGGGTGGAGAAACCTATTTCGAACTTTCTTTGAAAACTATCTGTCATCCATTGAAAACAGAAGGAAAAGTAACGGTCGAATATCACCTTCAATACACTTGAAGACCTCGTAGACGTTCAACTCGAAACCACACACACACACTTAAAACACGACGGATGTTAGCAATTCGTGTTTCGCTAAAAATGTATAACATGTCCAATGTTGAGGCAGCTGCCAATGCTCAATTACCCGCGACCATCGTTTTCTGGGGCTCAATCTATGCGTCTCCGTTGATGTCCTAAATGTCAATCATATATTGAAACAATTGTGAGCACCGCCTTTGGTATCTCCCAGTAGAGTTTGGACCATTAACATCGATACACAATTACATGAAGTAATAAATATTGGTAAAGTGAGAATCAACTCAACTCTTAAAAGGTTATCCTTAGAAAGTTCTGTGGTCAACGAACCGTCAAGACGGTTAGACTAGTCCAGAAGATAATTAACCCTTGTGAAGTTAAAAGACTGCTGCCTAAGAAAGCGCTTATGACGAGAGCTGATATAAGCTTCCTGTGTTCCCTGGTCCGGCTTCGGCATCGGAATCTTTCGCTATCATTAAAGTAATCGAGTTGCAGAAGGGGTTGTGGCGGAGACCTATCTCTATAAGTATATATAGAATGGAGACTCTCCTGTGGAGCGGGGATATCAGAAGCTATATAAGAATAACATCATTGGAATTTTTTGACCATCGACTATCGCTAGAGAATGACGCTATAGAGCTCGAGTATATCCTTCAGGCTAAGGACCGGGATAGCGAGGGAAGTTTGGAGTAAGACGCCGGCGAGTTAGTGCGCCGGCGAGCGAGGAAGCAAGGCACCCTTCAAGCAGCTAATAATCTTTTTAGGCGGATAGACCACGACGTGAGTGCAACTCACACCAGTCTTATAATAGGAAGAGCCGAGACGTCTGACTGCAATACTCTTGTCTTGCAGGAAAACTCACAAGAGCGGCAAATCCCTTGTTGCCAGCCATCAATTTTCGAGGTATGCACCGAGTGAGGATAGTTGAAACGACAAATCCAGTATGCCTGCACGTATGCGTTTCTTCAGATAGTATTTCGTGATATCTACTTTGCCAGAATCACTAACAAATCACGAAGACCAAAAGCCCATAGTCTCGACCGGTGTACCCAGTGTGTCTATGTTTAATTTCACTTCTCTGGGTGTGAGACTCCAAACCACTCTACGCGTCGCTTAGAGCGCTTCAAGAAATTCTGTAATGCACGAACAGGCATCCAATGATCAAGGTCATCGGCAAATTAGTAGTTCTTTTTGCTGGAAACCTTCTCGCGACCGATTCATCTATATACAGAAATAAAAAAAAGCAAACTAACGCTAGAGAATCTCCCGGCACGAAATAACGCGGTCGATCACATTAATCTCTCCAGTTTTACTTAAATCATACTGGAAAAGCACACGAGACAACCAGCGAGAACCGTCTCTTGAATCCATATTCTGGCCCATTTATGCTTAAGAGATGGTTGTTACTAGCGTCGAGATAGCAGTGATAATGCCAGAGAATAATAATGGTATCTTCTCAACCCGATCTGGTATATAATATATCCAGATGGAGGCGAGGACAATTGCACACTTTTAGGCGCTACGTTGCCCTCCAAAAATTAATAAAAGTTCACGCTATATCACAATAAATAATTACAATACACCAGTTGTACGGGGGATAAATAGTATTGGACGAACAGACATAGTAAGGGGAGGAAGCCAATTCCATGAAGAATCAGTCGATACACAGCCCCGTCTGAAATGATAGTTTTTTAATTTTTTCCGATGGTCCCTGCACATAAGTGAGTGAGTAACTCAGATTTTTGCTCACAACGTGAAGACAGCAGACTCTAAGGTCATACAGGTATTCAAGAATGGATACCTTGAGAGTGGGAGAAAATAAGCCGGTCGAAGAATTTCCATTACTGATGCAAGATGTGTCGGAAAATGTGCTGAAAATTGTTGTACGCGAAGGGGAGACCGCTACCTTTCGCGGAGATAGGTGGTACCCTGGCAACGGAACGCGAGTATTTCCTCAAAACGACGGAATTCGGCCAGACGCTGCGAATCCCAAACCATACGGCTACGTAGTCTGACGGGGGAATGTGCGTCGCGAAAAAGTGGGAAACAACGAAAGACGCTTTGGTTGCGGGACACACACACCACACACAAAGTATTGTGAGTAGACGAATTAAGCGATGAGATTTCTGGCCAAACTTGTATAAAATAGAGCTGTAGTGTTAGCTATATAACAATGTACGCACCACGAGAATGTTGTGATCGTATACGGAAAGAAGAGTGATTAACATCTCCTTTCAGTATAATGTTATTACAGGCCGACTCCCCAATAATGCGAATTGGTATATATTCTACGTCCGAATCTAGAAGGGATAACTAATGTACAAGATGGAGAAAAGATCGTGCCCAGGTTGATGCGGAGCCTATGTACACACGGAAGTAGGTGGTTAGATGCAAAATGAATGTAACGCACACGACTAGGTCATTTAAGTTCTTTGCCAAAACGGTTTTAACCGCCACCTTGCTGTTTGCAAATAAGATCAATAACCCAGAGCGATCAGTGCAGTTTGATAAGTATGAAGTACTTAGCTTGAGTTTACAAGAAAACTACATCCGATGTGAAATGATAACTGTAGATCTGCTCGAACTAAACCAGACTTTCCTAACCGAGCGCAGTTCCATCAGAGTAAGTCCGTTTTCAAAAACACGCTTCAACAGACAGAGTTGTGAAAAATCGGACATGACGTTCGGAAAAGCAAAGGTTGCTAACGTTGTTGAAATATGTGATACTACTGGCTCTAACTGCATGTGGAAGTTATTCCAAATGTAGGAGTATTTCACTAGGAAAAATTTGAACGCAGCTTTTACGGGATTTAAAAGCTGTCAATGTATATTTTTTGTTCCTGAGGTTGTACATTGAGCTATGTTGTAAGCGAATCTCGAAGTTGTCGGTAAATGTATTGCCATGAACTAGATTATACAGAAGTGCAAGGTTCAGCTTGAGTCGCCGTAGCCAAAGTGGATCGAGTGCAAGCGTTTGGCAGCGTTCTCTGTAGTTCAGAGAAGACGGATAACCTAGTAAACCTTTCGTGAATGCACGTTGGTGCCTTTTCTCACACTACTCACCACACACCTCATATGTCTGCCCTCGTATTTGTTGATTACCACAATGTTGGCTGCGTTTAAAATTCCGCCTGGATTGCTGCTCTAGTTCTTGAACCGAGCGCCAACATTCTTCAAACGCATAAGCGCCTGCGTATGTTTATCATTCGAATGACTCATGCCTGATCATCTGGCATCTCTACACACACATGTACCTATATATAAAGTGGAGGCAAAGAAGCGTTTGTTGTCTCCCACTTCACTTCTCTGGTGCTACCAAACATAATTATGACAATTACCCATCACCCGAGAGTAGAGACTCCTTGTCCAGAGAAGCAGGGCCATCAGGAGTTGGTAGCGTAATTTTTCGTCCGCCACCACCTGGAATCACTGAACCCATGCGAGTGCACTTCACACGGTTCAAAGTAGGTTCAATTCAGAAATTAGCTAATATACCAAACTTATACAAAAAAACATCCTACTGAAGTTCTGTGGGAACAAAATCTTCTAATCTAAACTCATGCTTCGGCTGAAATTGTATTTGCCCTGAACAATTTATCTGCTGCTGCCAGTCTTGGAGACCTTCTAATCCCCAACTGGTTCTCAAGCTGTTGAGTTAGTTCCATTCTGTGATAAGCAGCGCTACAGCCTCAAATAGACGCCCTAACCTGCCGTTAAATAACTCCAGGTAAACTCTCCCTAACTGTGGTTTTTCCATACTGAGCGTTGTAAACACTGGGCGAGATTAATCCATATTACACAATGTGTCCAGACAAAATCCATAGTGAATCATCTGCTGACAATTCAAGTTCACGCCGAGTAACGAGTAATCTTGCGATGCAAAAAACGTCTTTCTCAATACACCATGGCAACAAAGATAACATAACCGAGAAGGTAAAACTAAAGCTACTACTAATAGAATAAGTGTACCAGAAATTCCAGTCTCTCACCTAGGCTGTGAAATAGCCTCAAAAACTGAACAAAGAAAGAACCCAACAACGAAATGAGCAACTAACCACCGCTCGGTAGTGAAGGGTTGTGAAAGAATTTGAGCTCACCTAAACGAGTGATCGTCGGTTCTGTGGAAAGATAACAAGATAGGGTAGGAATTAAACGTTGCTAAATGAAAAATATAAATTGAAGACGTCCAATTTTGATATGCAGACATTCACTGAAATCAGAATGATTTCGCTAGCATACTTGGTAGAATGGCCGTAGGTTCCGCTTATTTTCACGGTGGGACGACGGTGGTCTACGGTGGTGTATCTCATTTCCGTTCACTTGAATATCTGTAAGCAATGAAGTGCTCTTAATTGCGGTTTTGCTTTCATCCTATTTTTCGTTTGGTTTTTCCGAACGTATTACATGTTTTTCCGGGTTCTGTTTCTCAGCGTTCATGTGTGCTAAGCACAACATGACTGTGAATGTCACTAATCCGGGTGCTTCCCTCTTTTTCCTTAGTATGTGTTTGCTTAGTATTTTTTGAGCACATATGCAATGTATTAGATACAAATCATGAAGAAAAGCGCACTTATATCTATCCGGCAAATAAACCGACGCAATTGTCCTCGATGGAATACTTTCATTTGCAATGGATATGTGCGAGCCCCGTCAGAATCCGAAACTTCCACTGTTTTTCGAACATTTCCACAATACGCTAATCTAGGCTTCGTGGATGCCATGCGTAAATCTCCTGTTGATTGCAGGCTGAGCGTTCCTCTTCCCATTTTACCCCTGACCGGACAGAAAATGACGTATCTGCAGCTCAAGAACGGTGAATGCTGAAGAGGAAGACAGTTCCGATACTGCTGGAAGTTCTCACAGCTGGTTCCTTCAGACCAACGTCTCTATGGACGCGTTCAAGCTGCTGTTGAATGTACTACGTCCCCATCTTCCAAGCTTACCGAGGGATCCACGAACGTTGTTGAAGTCACCACGATCGGTCGTACTGCGAGCTGTGGAGCCTGGTAAATATCTTCACTTTGGGATAAGAAAGGCTCTGACAAGTATATAGCACCTGTTAGTTGGCCCTTCGAACTTGATTATTCAACTCAACATGGACGAACTAAATGCACTGAAGTAAACGAATTACACGTTATGGCCCATACTACGCCGCGTTGTTGACCAGCATTTTACATTCTCCGTGCATTGTTGGTATTCACAGTGGACCCGGCAAGCTTTCGCAAAGTTAAGAGTTTTTGCTAGATGTTTTTTCGGAACTGAAATGCTTGTTGACTGGAGAGTTCAGGCCGACTAACTATGATTTCCGTACGAAGTTCTTTGTCGCCGTCCTTTGTAAAGCAATCTATAGGTCACGATGGAGAATACGGCTTAGATAAACTTACACAGGAAAGTGTATAGCACACTAACAACGTAATGTTTCTTATCACTGATGTTCCTGTACACGCAGATGAGGTGTTTTAACGTGGTGCGTCACTTTAAATAGGCTCGTTCGTCCAAATCGCACCTAATGTAATTGCTTCCCTCCCCACTGATTGCATGTACTCCGTTTTTTAAAGATTGTTAAATGGCTGGTAACCTGTGAAGCGGTGAGTGCGTTGGAATGAAAGCATGCCTTCCAGCTACTGGTGTTTTGTTGGTTCTTGATAAAATGCCTTAGATTCGTAAGTGTTTACCATTTGAACTTCCTTGCAAGTGTCTCGGCTAAAGTGACGTAGAAAATTGGGAAGCGGCGGAGTGCAGAAAGTTCCTTTGATACGTGGCACCTGTGGTTTTAAAGGATGTCCTTGAAAAATAGCATTATATTCGTTTATTAACTTTGGTTAAACGTATAACCTTTGTGCCAGCTACTTTTCTGCGAGACTCACTTGAACATTTCCGTGGTGTTATGAATATTTGCGCTGCAGTTTACCGATGATTACGGTTTGCAAAAAATGATATACAATGTGCATTCTCTCATTCATTTACTCGACAACAGTGATAACTGCGGTACACTTGATATATTTCCGGCGTTTCCTCATAAGTATCTCAAGTAAACAATGAAAGGAGGAGAGGCAGCAGCTTGACGCCCATTGTGGAAAAATATACAGGATATGATTTAACCATGAACATCGGCTTGTAGAGGACTGGACGTTCCCGTCTAGAACCGTACCTGATCTCCACAATGATAAAACCAGAAAACCAAAATACTGGACGACGGCGTTTATTGCAAGTGGACTGGGAAAGCAAGATTTAAGTGAAGCACGACAAAAGCAAATGATGACAAACCAGTAACAAGCGACCGGAAGTTGTTATAATTAATCTGACCTTGGACGGTCGAACAAAACGAGAGAAATGCAGACATGCATACAAACAATCGCAATGATGCCAACGGTCGAAATAAATAGCAAAACAGTTGGAATACGTGGCAAACCAAGAGTGTCTCTACAGATGTCCCCCCTAGAAGGCTTCCAGCTTGAAAGCCTTCGACAGAAACAAAAGAAAACTGAGTTAGAGACACAGAAGTTACCGTGGGGTGAGTGGGGGCAGGGGTATTCCAGAACCGCTACGTATGCCACGTTAAAGAAGGTTGGTGACGATGAAGAGGGGTCAGTCCGCTTGCAATATCCGGAATCGTCCATGCGTCCCTAAGGTGGTGCTGTCGGAGCGGGCTACCCAACCCACCAAAACTCAAGGAGAAAAAGATGGGAGGTAGGCTTTCCCCACTGCTGCAACGACAGACGGGAGTGTGCTCTCCCCCACCGTGACCTGCGCGCGACCTATAATGTAGAAAGAAAATGAGTACCTGGCGAGCAAAAAATAATATCTACAGGCCGACCATTGTAACAATTCAAAGACTAGTGAACTGCACGTTATGTTGCGCAAAATGTTCTTTTTGTCGTTTTTCGTGGTTTGCATGTTTTTTGTTTCTAAAATGGGAAGGTTACTGGGAAAGAAAAAAACTACGTGTAGTAAACAACTTCAACAAAACGTGCTGGGAAATGAACGCGACGTCCTGATCGCGTGTGGCGCGGGGCAGGTGGTGTGGGGGTGTCCGGCAAAGGTGACGGTGTAGGGACGGGGGCTGCTGCAGATGACTGCGGGGAAGCTCGGGCCATGTCGTCGTCAACATAGGCGACTTTGAGGCGATCGACGGAAACGGTGTCATGACGACCATGACGGTCGATCGTGAAATGCTTCGATGCTCGTCGAAGCACTTTGAAGGGGCCCCAGTAAAGTGGTTGAAGCGGCTTGCGTACGCCGTCGTACCGAACGAGTTCATGTGAACAGGTAGCCAAATCCTTGTGCATTTGCACTGGCCTATTTTGTTCACTGAGAGGTGTGGGTTGTATTTGCCGCATATATCGGGATAATGTAGAAGCAAAGGTCGACGGAAGAGAAGACGTTAATGGAAGGAGGCGAAACAAATTCACCAGGCAGACGCAATGTGCAGCCATAAACCAATTCTGCCGGGGTGCATTGTAGGTCAGCCTTCAGTGTGTTTCGAATCCCTAGAAGTACAAGTGGGAGGACTTCACTCCATGCCGTATTGGTGGTAGCACGAAGCGAAGCTTCAAGCTGTCTATGGAAACATCCCACTGAACCATTCGAGGACGGAAGTATGCCGTGGTACGAATGCGTCGGCATCCAAGAAAGTTCGTCATAGCTTCGAATGTTGAGCATTCGAAATGTGAACCGCGGTCCGTCGTAATGGTTGTAGGGCATCCGTAGTTGGCCACCCAACGTTCCAAGAAAGCGTGCACGACAGCCTCAGAGGAGCAATTCTTCAGTGGGATGGCATCCGGCCATCTTGAAAATCGGTCGACACAGGTTAAAATGTAAACGTAGCCACGTGAAGGCGGCAAGGGTCCAACTAAATCTAAGTGGACGTGCGAAAACCTGGCATCTGGAAGACCGAACGAGGAGATTAGGCTTCGTGTGTGTTTATGCACCTTGGAACGTTGGCACTGTAGGCAAGCGCGTGCCCAACTACGAACGTCTGAGTTAACCTTAGGCCAGACAAACCGATCCGTTACCAACTTAACGGTGGCGCGAATACCAGGGTGCGAGAGGTTGTGAAGCTGATTGAAGACAGCACGCCGGTAAGCTAGTGGCACTACAGGTCTCGGAATACCTGTAGTCATATCGCAAAGGATGGTTCCGTCTGCATTGGGCAGCGGAATGACGCGTAACTTCAGGGAGTACCGTTGTAGGGAAGTCTGGAAATCAGTCTCCGGCGCTTAAGCCGCAGCTAAATCACCAAGTTCAACGGCAAGTGGGTAGTGACTAAAGGTTGCGTGGACGCGTGAAAGCAAGCAGTGCAGCAACAGGCGCATAAGTGCACCTGAAACATGTCGCATGTCGCAGGTAAACTGCGAAACTTGGTCGAGATGTCTGATCTCTCTGGGGGAGTGCCTGTCTGATGAAGATCCGAGTGCGCATACTAAAGGCTTGTGATCCGTAAACACGATGAAGCGGCAACCTTCCAATGTATGGCGGAAATGGCGGATACCTAGGTAAATAGCAAGTAATTCTCTTCCAAACGTGCTATACCGAGATTCGGCAGGTAACAAGCAGTTTGGAAGAAGAAAACCTAGGGGGCTCCAGGTTTGTCGTTCACATTGATGTGTAGTACGAACACTGACTACATACATAGTCATCAGTGAAGAGGATAAGTTGGGGCCTGAGGGTCTGGGTGGGCTAGAAGGGCAACATTAGATATAGCCTTTTTAAGCTCGACGAAAGCCGTGCGCGCTGCGTCCGTAAAATTGAATTTACGTGTACCACCTCGGAGTAAGTCCGTGAGGGGTTGCAGGGGTTGCGCACAACGAGGGATGAACCGCCGGTAGTAATTCACCAAGCCGGCGAAACGTCGTAGCTGCTTGAACGATGTTGGTTCTGGAAATTCATTGACGGCGCCTACCTTCGCTGGTAAAACTTGGACGCCAGCGGCAGAAATGATGCCGCCTATGAATTAAACACTACTTTTTCCAAGCTCGCACTTAGCTGGATTGACGCCATGTTTGACTAACCTGGCGAACGAGGAACGCATATGCTGAAAATGTTTTTCGGAATAACTGGCCAATAATATGTCATCTAAGTAGGGGTAGACGAAATCCAGGCCTCGGCATACTTCGTGGATGAAACGCTGGAATGTTTGTGCAGCGTTACTAAGGCCGAATGGCATTCGAAGAAATTCGAATAAGCCAAAAGGCGTGAGATAACGGCCGCTTTAGGGATATCCGCCCTCTACTTGAGATCATGTGATACGGCGACGAACCAGGATCGATCTATTACTAAACAGAGTTTTGCCGGAAAGGCAAGCTGTCAGATCCCGTATGTGAGGGATCGGGTACTTATCAGGGATTGTGACCTTGTTGAGGACCACGATAGTCGCCACAAGGGCGCCAGTCACCTGATTTCTTTGGACCATATGAAGCGGAGAGGCCCATGGACTTTTGGAAGGGCGGATTATTCCTAGCTCGAGCATGTGTTCGAACTCCGCCCAGCTATTTTGAGTTTGTCGTATGCCAAACGTCTCGGCCTACACGACACCGGTGGATCTTTGGTCCGAATATGGTGCGTACAGGTGGAAGTGACTGAAATTAGCTCGTTCGCGGATCGACTGAGCTGTGTAAAATCTGAAAATAAAGATGCATAAGGTTAAGGGGTTTCAGGCTGAAGGATGAGGAGACCGATGGCCTCTGTGTATGCCTGGGTGCCTTTGATGCTAAGCTTTGTGCGGGAATCGATCAACTTTCGTCTTCGTGTATCGACCATGAGGTCGAAATACTGAAGAAAATCGATCCCTAAAATAGCGAAGGGTACGGCTGCAATTGCGAAAACCCAGCGGAATGTTCACCGGTGAAAGCAGATCATAGCGTGAGTGAGCGCTTGATCATAAGTAGGAATGTGCGTACAGTTAGAAGCCAGCCACGAGCGGATGAGTAAGCGAAGTGGGGTGGCGTATCGCCTCGGCGCGGAGACTCGTGGGAATGCATCGCTGAGCTTGCAGCCCAGTATCGATCCAGGAAGGTGATGTAGCTGTCTTGTAGACTCAGATCTACTGATATTTTATAGAACGAGCGATATATATACGTTACGTTCGCCGTAATTGCATCCACAATATCGCAGCACGTAGCCTCTCCCTAATGGAATTGAGTAGAAGTTGTCACAGAAAGGGTGATACTTATATATCGGTCAACGCTCTCTCCCCTAATCACTGCCGAAAGAGAACTGCATCGGTCGTGATCCCAGCACAAATCACCTGACGTCTGAGGGCGCTTGCGCGGAGATTTACTTCAGCGTCGGCGGGAGGATGAACTTGCCCTAAGAGTAGCAAAATCCTGTCGAAGGGCTGCAATCTCCAACCAGACAAGTGCAGCCACGTCACTTGGCGTGCGAACACGATGATTCTTGTAGAGTGGTTGAAGAGTCGGTATTACTCAGGGGCCTTTCCTCGTGGCTTTCGACCTCGGCTGAGCTTAAGACGAGAAGTGGAGACGCCGATAACAAAAGACGAACAGGTCCTGTATATGCCTCTGCCTTTATGTTTCGCTCTCCTCATACGAGCTGTGTTGTTTATAGTATAGCCAATATCAGGACCGTTTTGTGTACCGGTTATATATATATATAATATATATACGGCTCCACCGGCTCACGCTCTGATTCTGATTCCTTCAATTCTACTAGATATTCTAATATCCTATCGCAGGCATATACTGTGCCACCCTTAATGGTACTCAAATAACCTGTCGGTTGGAAGATCAGTCCTCGACAGGCGAGTTTCTCTCTTAGGGCAAAGTTGCATCCTCCCGCCGACGCTGAAGTAAATCTCCGCGCAAGCGCCCTCAGACGTCAGGTGATTTGTGCTGGGATCACGACAATTTCGGCAGTTGGGCGAAGCGTAGAGGAGAAGTCACCCCTGTGAATACTTCAAACCAGGGAGACGTTCAAAGCTGGCGCTGCAGTGGCAGAAAAACGTAACCGGCAGGACCCTCCCAATCGAGCGCCTCATGTTAAATGATTACGGATTTAAGTTCAAGTTACCACCTTCCTGTCGATTACTCTGGGGCGGGAAGTCTAGCCGTGATTCCCCGCACGATCCGGCGAAGCGGGATTGTCCCTTACCTATTGCTTGACGTGCTGCGGAGCGGTCGCACATTCCCTATTATGGATCAATCGCTCACGGTCACGGCGTGTTGAGCCTTGGTCACCGTCAATAAGTATCGTAATAGCACAGCGAGTGTAAGCGTGGAGTGATATGTTTTTTCCAAGATCGCAGGCCGTACCTTCGCTTATATTTTGGGGATCGATTTTCTTCCGTATTTCGACCTCATGGTCTATACACGAAGACGAAAGTTAATCGATTCCCGTACAAAGCTTAGCATCAAAGGCACCCCAGGCATACACAGAGGCCATCAGTCCTCCTCATCCTTCAGCCTGAAACCCCTCAACCTTATGCATCTTTATTTTCAGATTTTACACAGCTCGTTCGATCCGCGAACGAGCTAATTTCAGTCACGTGCGCATGTATTATTACCGCTCCTAATGAATGTCAACTCCGAATATGTGTGTGTGGCTAGACGTACCGGTGCATGAAATAGTTGCGTACACATCCACATCACCAGACAATCAGATAGGTTATCGTCGCATGTCCTAGAGCACAATGCCCTGCCCTTCCAAGGAATCAACTCCGTGACTCACTCCTCGTGCGAAAGTCTCCAATGGAGTCTCTCTCTGCTTCATATATACTCGGTCTTACATCAGAAAACCTAAGGATCGACTTCGTGCAGCCCCTGGTCAGTGACACTATCTGTCTCGACGAGTCTCACTCTCTCTCCCCCTGACTACACTTACAGAGTCATCGACTCAGCCAGTGCATATAGGCGTGTCTCTCTCGTGCCATCTGTTTCTCTCGATTATGAACACCTCATGGTATGACTCCGCGTGCGCCTAGTCAACCAGATTCATCCTATGAGTGCGTGAATCAGCGTCATCGTCATATCCACTCAAGGCTGCACCGTTCAGCCACTTTTGTACTATTCAATTCTCGCTTGTGAATTTCCATTCCGTGTTTCAGATATACTGGCTTGTGCGCCCGCTTGCTTTTGGTAGTATCCATGTTCATCACATAAGATACGTGTCGCTCCCTTACATCCCACGAGATAGGAGCGTGATGCCGAGGCCTGGATTCCGTCTACTCCTACTTAGATGACATATTATTGGCCAGTTATTCCGAAAAACATTTTCAGCATATGCGTTCCTCGTTCGCCAGGTTAGTCAAACATGGCGTCAATCCAGCTAAGTGCGAGCTTGGAAAAAGTAGTGTTTAATTCATAGGCGGCATCATTTCTGCCGCTGGCGTCCAAGTTTTACCAGCGAAGGTAGGCGCCTCCAATGAATTTCCAGAACCAACATCGTTCAAGCAGCTACGACGTTTCGCCGGCTTTGGTGAATTACTACCGGCGGTTCATCCCTCATTGTGCGCAACCCCTGCAACCCCTCACGGACTTACTCCGAGGCGGTACACGTAAATTCAATTTTACGGACGCAGCGCGCACGGCTTTCGTCGAGCTTAAAAAGGCTATATCTAATGTTGCCCTTCTAGCCCACCCAGACCCTCAGGCCCCACTTTCCCTCTTCACTGATGACTAGTATGTAGCCGTCAGTGTCGTACTACAACAGCTGGTGAACGACCAATGGCAACCCCTAGGTTTCTTCTCCAAACGCTTGTTACCTGCCGAATCACGGTATAGCACGTTTGGAAGGGAATTACTTGCTATTTACCTAGGTATCCGCCATTTCCGCCATGCATTGGAAGGTTGCCGCTTCATCGTGTTTACGGATCACAAGCCTTTAGTATGCGCACTCGGATCTTCATCAGACAGGCACTCCCCCAGAGAGATCAGACATCTCGACCAAGTTTCGCAGTTTACCTGCGACATGCGACATGTTTCAGGTGCCCTTAACCCTGTCGCTGACGCTCTTTCACGCGTCCACGCCACCTTAGTCACACCCACTTCCGTTGACCTTAGTGATTTGGCTGCGGCTTAAGCGCCGGAGACTGATTTCCAGACTTCCCTACAACGGTACTCCCTGAAGTTACGCGTCATTCCGCCGCCCAATGCAGACGGAACCACCCTTCGCGGTATTACTACAGGTATTCCGATACCTGTAGTGCCACTAGCTTACCGGCGTGCTGTCTTCAATCAGCTTCACAACCTCCCGCACCCTGGTATTCGCGCCACCGTTAAGTTGGTAACGGATCGGTTTGTCTGGCCTAAGGTTAACTCAGACGTTCGTAGTTGGGCACGCGCTTGCCTACAGTGCCAACGTTCCAAGGTGCATAAACACACACGAAGCCCAGTCTCCTCATTCGGTCTTCCAGATGCCAGGTTTTCGCACGTCCACTTAGATTTAGTTGGACCCTTGCCGCCTTCACGCGGCTACGTTTACATTTTAACCTGTGTTGACCGATTTTCAAGATGGCCGGATGCCATCCCACTGAAGAATTGCTCCTC